>CABHPH010150754.1:19597-33406 GCA_902168325.1 Peromyscus nudipes
AAAAAAAAAAAAACAGACAGAAAAAAAGTTTAAGATAAGAATAAGAGACATCAAGAAATTACACTTTTTTCTGGAAGGATTTCAGAAAGAAAATGGAGGAAATTCATGAAGAAATCTGACAGGAGTTGCTGCTAGGCTTCCCTGCCCATCTTCCTTCTCTACTCTACTCAGTATCCTGGAAGCTGAACTACATACCGTGACCTTCCCTTGTGAAGTACCTGTCCGATAAGTGCCAAAGTTGGAGGCCAAGGTCAATGCTTCAAACAGGAGTGTCAGAGGAAGGCTGGGCCCCCACACCTCCCGGTCTCCCACGCCGTCCACAGAGCACTGTTCACCTCCCAGAGTGCTTTGCACCGCTCTTGTAGTGCCGTCCCTGCTCCTTCACACACATGGGAAATTTAAGTCTTTTTAACATGATGTTAGGAGATAAATCTTGAAAAGAATTTAAGTATAAATATATACACAATAAATTTATTTTAAAATGTTAAATACTCAAATGTAAAGAGTGAAAGAAAGGAAGAAAGAAGGAAGAAAGAAAACAGTATCCAAAGGTTGTTTCTTTATAAATAAAAATTGTTCATCACCATACACATCGAAAGTGATCCAAATGATCACCAGTGCGGAAATATCAAGAATATGCATGAAACAATATGCTCTGCAATTATTTAGACAAATGGACAAATAAGTCTTTTTTACTACTGACCTAAGTTGACAAACATCTGTTTTCTGCTGAGACCACAGATGATAAACAATCAGGATAAGGGAGCTTAATAAGCAGCATACTAAGGGATGGGTGAACAATGCCCCTATCGAGTAGCCTCATACGATGTTTATGTGCCAAGAATCCAGACTCTTAACGACTGATGGAGAATGAGCAAGCCTCCTACTTTGCACAAGCATGAGATAGCATCAGATTAATCACTGGTTGCTCTTAGCATTTTTCTTTAAACTGGAATTCTATGTCCAATCATCTCTCAAGTTTAAATGAAACTAGATATAGATTTAGAAAAGTAAATGCCTGGAAAGCACCTGTGCCCTTCTTAGGAAGCTACTTGAAGGTGAACTGCAGACATGCAAGGAATGAGGATGATGGAAGGTTGAAGCACAGGGCATCCAATCCCAGGAGAAAACCCAGAATCCACACGCTGCAGTCAGTCTAGAAATCTGCCCACCTTAGTTAGGAGAGAAGTTATTGTGCTCAAAATAAGCCTTTTACAAGAACAGAATGCATATCGGGAATACAATGTAGAAGTCCATCTTTTTTGTCTATAATAGGGAAAAGCAGCTATCTAAAATACATAAAAAGAAAATCCAGGTCAAAGGAAGAAGAAAATGAAAGACAGCACAGCTGTGAGCAACTACCTAAGATGAAAGACAACTTCACTGTGCAGTGATGGACACCTCTAAACCCAGCACTGAAGAGGCGTAGAAGGAGCCTCGGTTCAAGGACGTTCATGGGTAAATAGTGAATGTGAGGCCATGGAAGGGGACCTTGTCTCAAAACAGAGGAGGGGCTCTAATCCATTTATCGGCAATCCTGCAGTACTATCTGATGTGTGCAAGATTGTGCTGAGGTCATAACCTTGAACTGTCAAAGAAAGAAACCCAAAGTGTGCACAGCACCTGGCCTAGCAGGGTAAGATGTTCATAGAGTCACACTTAAGCAGATGCTCTGTGAAGATTTGTAACTTCTCATTTCAACTGAAAACTCTGAAAAAAAAAACCCACAATTTCAGAAGAGACCGTAAATGTTTCCAGCTTTGGCCTCACAAAAATAAGGCACAAATAAAGACTGAGAGAGAAAACAAGATTAGGCATGATAGTGCAGAAAATAGAGGTCAAGGGTTGCCTATAAAAGCTGTCAGCACAAAGGTGGGTACTTGGCACTATGCATTTGGAAAACTCCACAGCTCTGCGATACAAACAGCCTTGACACAACACACCTGCACTGTTCAAAAACCGTTGTCCCAGTCGCTTTCCGTATTGCTGCAACAAAACGCCTGACCAGAGCGATTGAGGAAGGAAGAGTTTATTTGGCTCCCAGTGCATCATGGGAGGGACGTCCCGTCAGCAGGCCTGGGAGGCAGCTGGTCACGTTGGTGCAGTTCATCGGCAATCAGGGAATGGTGAGGTTCAGGCTCAGCCAGCCTCTCCCTTTCTATGAAGTTCAGGACCAAGCAGGAAATGGTGTCACCCGCACTTAGGGTGGGTCCTCCCACCTTTTTAACTTAGCCAAGATAATCCAAGATCATGCGTGTGTCCTTGGAGACTGGTCTCCTCTGATGTCACTCTGGATCCTGTCAAGCTGACAACACTCATCATCACCACCCCACTTCTTGTCAGTGTGTCACCCAAACTAACCACCTCAAAGGCGCAAATGTTCATGCTTGTTCCTATAACTTCACAGCCAGGCAAAAATACTTTCTCTTCAACTTCAGGAGTCCTCAATGCTTTTAACAAGACCCAACACTGTTCGAAAGTACCAAATATAAGCCTTACCTGAGACTCAAGGCAGTCTCTTAATGGTGCACTCCAATAACATCAATAACAAGTCACCCACTTCTAACAAAGTAAAGAGTCTTTTTTCAAAATGGAGGAATAGGAGCATCACCAACAGTGAACAGACCAAAATGAGACCAAAGCTCAGCAAAGAAAATGCCAAATCCTGTGGCTCATGACGAAACTGGTGAGGCTCCGAAACGCTTAGGCAGCCCTACCCCTCAAGCTCTGCCACGACAGGCAGCACACGTAGCCTCTCTTCTCAAACCAGCTTCACTTCATCCCTGCACCTCTCCTCAATGTCTGTTCCCTGCTCTGGCATCTCCAACATCATGGAGTCTCTATTGTAACTTGGACTTCATCTTTGCAACTTTGCACAGTGACCTCTCAGACCATCTTTTCAGGGACTCTGACCCTGCCATACATTGTCTGGCCTCAGCTGCTCTCTGAAGTCATGGAACAAAACTTCGTGATACCCTCAATCTTGTATCTTTCATGCCTTCAAACCAGCCAACACTCAAATGCTGCTGCTAGCTAGAGACACAGTTAACCTCTTGGACCGTGGCTGTATCTGCTGAACCTGAAGAAACACTCAGTCCGGGGTTGGTTGCAAGGGGTGGGGAACCTGTCAGCTGCATATCAGCCCACCCCTCTTCTTTCAATCAGTTTGCATTTTCACATGTTGAACCCTCTGATGGGTAGAGCCTCTCCTTCCAGGCAAGGTAACAAATTGTCCCTGTGAAGAGTATGATATTTCTGGGTAACAATTACAGCCCCTCTTCCTACAAGCTCTTTTAATCATTGAAGCTCTTTTCATCCACAAACTGCACATTTTTAAATATTTTTCTGCCAAACAGATTTGTTCTTTTTCATTGTAGATCTAGATAAGTGCAGCCAAGCCACAGCCTGAATGTCCCCTCTCTTGAAATTTCCTCCCTAATCTGTTATCTTAAATTCAACTCCACTCAAATTCTGAGGGCATAGACAGAATTCAGCCAGGTTATTGGTCAAAATACCACATGAATGATCCTAACCCAGTTCCTAATAGAGTCCGTGTTTCAAAGGTCCAAGAAACACATGATCAGGGTTTTCAATCTCTCCACTTCTCCATGTGAGTTTCTGTTTCAATTATTTCCCTGTTGCTACAACAAAACAATTAACCAGAACAACTTAGAAAAGGACGAGTTTATCTTGGCTCCAAGTGCTCGGGTCCATCGTTCATGTCAGGGAGTCCTAGCGGCAGGAGCAGGGAGCTGAGGCAGCAGGTCACACTGCATCTCAGGCAGGAGACAGAACGAGCAGTACGTGTGCTCCACTAACATCCTCCTCTTTATGCAGTCCAGAACAAAGCCCAAGGAATGGGCCTTCCATATATATAATCTTTCCTAATTAAGGAGTGGACAATCGCCACTAACTTCCTCATATGTCGATACAGGCTGATCAACGGTAGTGAATACACCATGCAAATTCATGCT
The DNA here is from genome assembly GCA_902168325.1 of Peromyscus nudipes. NCBI lineage: Eukaryota > Metazoa > Chordata > Mammalia > Rodentia > Cricetidae > Peromyscus > Peromyscus nudipes. Next base: position 23,572 of record CABHPH010150754.1, read on the forward strand.
GCTAAGATTAGGAAAAACTGTTCAGGGATGGGGAGAGGGTCTGAGAATTTTGTACTTTTTGCTCACATTTTCTGTTCCTGACACTGCTCTAAAAACATTATCTATCTCATTAGAACAGTTGGAAACAAAGAATTATTACGTAATGACTTAAACTTGGTGTGAGTGAAAGTAAGGAAATCTAAACTTTAGCCCTGATAAAGGGGAGTCAATAGTTAATCCTGAGACCAGGCAGTTGGGCACTTGCTGTAACCTTTACTCATCAAGAAGAGCAGGGCATGAGCAGAGGCACCAGGGCAGCCTTCCTTTAAGAGTTGCATGTACACCTTGACCTCTGACCTGGGCCTGAGTCCCTCCAGACATAAAATCTTCCTAAATGCTATTGGTCTCAATGTACCTGCTGCCTGGTCATGCTGTGGGGCAGTGGTTCTGTCACAGGAAGGCGACTGGTGGGGCTGCTCTTCCACCAGGTTTTCACCTCGCTCCATGACAGTCCCCCACCAACCCGGCTCTCCAGTTATCCAAAGTGTTCCCTGATACTGCATGTGAGAGGTCTGATCACAACCATAAACATGTACTTACCTCAGGGTTGTCTGCATTCATCTGACATCTGAGAACTGTTGGGATAATCTTTATGTACACGGTGTGAGGAGGTCTCTGTTTTACCTCATCTGCCTAAGGCACCTTCTGATTGGTTTAATAAAGAGCAGAACAGCCAATAGCTAGGCAGGAGAGGATAGGCAGGACTTCCAGCAGAGATAGGAACTCTGAAAAAAAATCTGAGGCGAGAGATTAGCCAGCCACGGTGGAAGTCAGATGTACAGTACTGCAAAGAGGTATGAGCCACGTGGCAGAGTGTAGATTAAAATACATGGGTTAACTTAAGTTTTAAGAGCTAGTTGGGAACAAGCCTAAGCTAAGGCCAAACTTTCATAATTAATAAAATGTCTCTATGTCATTATTCGGGAGCTAGCAGTCCAAAGAAAGTCCAACTATAATTGGAGCCCAAGACAAGGCACCAAGATTTTGTTTTTCCACAAGGACAGCAGCTGCACCTGAATCTACTGCTGTTTTAGCCAGGAACTGCAGCTCCACAGTTACCAGCTGATTCTTGGACAGTGGCCAGGCAGGACTTCTATGTCCCGCGGGATGGACCCACATCCTGCTGCTCCCACCAAATGTAATTTTTAACTAAATCGCTATCATTCTATTTACCAGTAAAGACTTGGGAGTCAGAGGCTGGGGTGAAAACCTGCTAGCTCAGAGAGGCTGAGGAGCAGCTAGCTGACCTTCCCTTTTGGCCAGTGTCTCAGAACGAGAGTGCCTCTTCTCACGCTGCAAAAATCAAAAAGGACAACCACACTCAAAGTCCCTCCCTACCACTTCCTGTTCTTCTCTCAATTGGTTTTCTGGACTCCCGCTGACTCTCTGTGATTACTTTCTGTCAACAAGCTGCTGGCTCCGCCTCCTGACCCAAGGTTGATTTTAGTTCATTAATACAAACACAAACTTGGGGTTCACAGTGTGATCATATATTCTACAACAGAGAACTCACATTCATTCACTTATTAATTTACCCACTCATTGCCAAGTGCCCTGGGGGTATGGCAGGGTCCCAGCTATGATGCCATCACCTAGGCAACAGCAGCTAGAGGATGTGGATGGTCATCTAGGAGGTGTCCTAGGGACATATGTACAGGTAGGTGATGGAGACTGAATGGAATGCTGGCATAGAAACCATTTGTGACAAGCAGAAAATCAGCCTGAAAATTAGGCTGGAAAAAGAAATCTTAGGGGAGACAAGGAACCAGGAGAGTGGTGTGTGTTAGTCAGAGAAGCAAAATCAATAGTATGCAGCGTATGTACATGTGCACACATGCTTGTGAATAACGCATGTGTGTGTGTGTGTGTGTGTGTGTGTGTGTATACATATGTGAGTGTGTCCAGCTTCCTCTGCACCCTTGCAGATGCTGTCAAGGTCACATACAGCCAGGCACTGGAGGATGTGCATCATCTGTAAGTATTGTTAAATAGCTGAACAAACTCATTAATGATGTTTCCTATTTTAATCTTAGCCTTGAGTGTCTTTTAGGACCTGTGTTTGTGTTCAAGTTTCATCATATATTACAATATGTAATCTAGTGTACTAGATAAACATTTTCTATTTTAGTTACAGATATAATTCCTAATTCTGTGATTTCTGCCATAGGTGGATGCTATTTTTATATTGCTACTGAACCACCCCTAAATGATGCCACTTACTGGAGTATTTTTAGTTAGTAAACTCTGGAAAGCCAGGCAGCTGAAATAATGGGGTTTGGTTTAGCCATCTAACTGGAGTCAATGGATACCGTGTGAAGAAGTTGCAGGGCTAATGTAGAGATGCCTGTGGGCCTGATACAGCCCCTTAAGAAGCCGTGGAAGGAGTCCCATCCGTCCCCAACTGTGCGACTTGCCGAGTGGTGCTGACAGCGGAGGGTTCCTCCCGGGATCTGCAGTGAGCAGCTCTAGGAGACAGCAGGGAAAAGCCCTGATCGTTCTTGCGTGGCCTCTGGTGCTTTTAATCAACGCTAAGAAGCTTCCTGGAAACTGGCACTAATTACGCATGCCTCAGAATCAAGCATTTGGTTTTCCACAGGCCTGCACTGCCACGGTAAACTACTGTTGCTGCCTTCTGCTGGGTGAGAAGGCCGTCTGTGTTCGTGGTCAGAGGCGTAAAGGAGCGTTAAGAGCAGGTGGAGAGATGTACACAAAGGAACGCAGGTTCGGACAGTGCGGAAAAGCACGCTGCTGTGCTGCACTGTGAGGGCCCTCACCCCTCACACCCACTACTCCTGGGCTGCCAGCCTCCCTCAGGAACCAGAGTCAAACCTGCCTCGCTGGCAGATCTCCATGGGAACCCTGCTCCACTCCACCCTTCTGTGGGCTCCCTGGGGCCTGGATCCTAAACCCAGGCAATGCTTTCCTTTTCCAACCCCTGAACGTCACCTCCTAGAGTCCTAACCCCTAGGTCTTGTGTCAGTCGCTGCTGACATTTCATGCTTGTCTTCATAAAAGTCTAACATCACTCTGCACCCTACCTTTCAGAGCACTTGGCTGCTTCCCCCCAAGACCTCCAATGTCCTCTTAATTCGACCCTGCCCTGCTATCCCCAGGTCCAACACCAGGGAGCGCAAATGAGCAGACAGGACCACCTTCTACCCTGGAACCTGAAACCCACTTACTATTACTGGATACAGAGCAAAACAGTCTTCCTGTTTCTCTCTCATTCCAAAAGAGTCCCCCAACTTATCCTGGTCTTAGTGACTTATGAGACAAAGAGGAAGCTCCGTACTAGACACCTCATTTTCGCTAAATGGGACCTCCGATTAGGGGCCAGTTCCAGCGTGGCGCAGGCTACATTGTGTCCTACTTAAAGTTCGTATTTGAAACCCTGACCCCCGGCACATAAGAATCTGACAAAATGTGGAAACAAGACTGTTACAGAGGAAATCGAACTGAAGTGAGGCTTTTCGGCTGGGCCCTAAAGAAACTGGACCGGTCTAATAAGAGACAAAAAGGACACCAGAGGGGAGCGTGCAGAGAAAAGACCGTGTGAAGAGGCATCAGGAGGACATCCAGGAAGAATCCGATAGCTTGGACAGGAGACCTCCAGCCTCCCGAATCATGAGGCCAATTGCTTAGGCTCCAAAGCTGTGGTGTTGTGTCATGGTAACCATAGGTAAGCAGTACACATAACTTTTGAAAGCTTGTACACCCGTGTGTCTGCATACCTCACTGTATACCTATATACCTGCAACCAGTGTACTGACAGGCCTGCATGCATGCACACCTAGACACCTATATGCCTGTGTGCTTACACACCTGTTCATGTGTGCACATCTGAACACCTGCTTGTCTGCATTCCTGCACGCCTACACATGTGCATGCCTGAACTCCTATGCACTTTGAATGCCTCAAGGATTGCACGCCTATCTGTCTGTGTGTGCAACCATGCACCTGCACATTTGTACACTTGCAAGTTACATATCAGCGTGCCTACAAAGTTGCACACACGAGCACCTACATACCCATACACATGTATACCAGCTTGCCTACACACCAGCATGCCTGCACACCAGCATGCCTGCACACCTGCATGTCTGTTTATAGCTGCAGCTGAATTCCTGAACACCTACAAGCCATTACATCTACACATATGTGTGCTTATACACTTTCACAGATACACACATATATCTCCAGGCCTGAATACCTGTATATCTACATATCTTCACATGTGTGTGCTTGAACACCTGCACAACTGAGCACCTGTGCATCTGTACGGCTGCAAGATCATACACCTGCATTTACATTGTGCACTTATATATCTGTATGCCTACACAGCTGAGTGCTTGCACATCTGACCCTCTCTACACCTGCATACCTGCATGCCTACATTTCTGCACATGTATGCACCCAAACACCTAAACACCTGTATACCTGTATGCCGGAACACCAGCAGCCAAGTGATTGGCATTGCCGGGCAGTTCTTCATCCCTCTGTGTGTATTATTCTTTCACAGATGATTTTTTTCTAATAAGTATTTTTCTTCTCTATAATCCACAGAACCTATTGCTCCTCACATTCCCATTTACTTTGTACTCCATGACCCAAAGCATGGGATGTGTATTGGTTACCTGCAAGACCCTCAGTCTAGTACCTCTGAAGCAACTGTACTTAGCCTGCCATTTATACCATAACCCTTCACCATAACCCTTCACAGAGCCTCCAGCTCAGGCTCCACTTGGCATCTGTAATGAAACTCCATTCTTCTGCAGAGATCTTATACCTCACACTGCTCTAGAGACTACTGCCATGCACACCAGCCTCTGTCCCTCGGGTGCATCAGTGTAAGGGACATCTACCTAGGGTCCTGATGTGGGAGGATTCACAGAAGTGTCACCTCCTCTCCAGTCTCCTAATCAGCCAGTCTGAAGACATCCTCCATTCTAGCCGCCAGCATCACAAGGAAGGAGCAAGATCAATGAGTTCCCATCTAAAAAATGTTCCCAAGCCCCATGATGAAGCGCGGTGAATAAACACACTTCGTCCTGCACACTGAATTGTTCGAAGGATGGATGAGAGAACCAAGCTGTGCTCCCGCCCCTAGGATGTGGAGAGGTTTAGTGACAGCCACTCCCATGTTGGGTGTCTGGTGGGGGATAATTCTTCCTAAGGCCTGCAAGCTGGAGCTGCTGCCTCAGCCCCTGCTTCTGGCCACATGCCAGTCCATTAAGAGAACAGACTCGAGATTTATTCCTATGCTTGCATTATATCCACACGTAAAATCTGGCCCTGAAACTGCAGGCCAGTGCCAAAATCTGTTTCGTTCCTTTAAGTTTTTGTATTTATTTTAATTAAGTGCTAGCAGAATGCCATTTGCAGTGGTGTAGTGAGTACCTTTGTTAATTAACAATACCAAGCCAGGGAGACAGGCTTCCTCCACACTCTTTTAATTAACTGAAATATGAAATAGTTCAAGGACGAGTCAGTGACGGTTTCTTTATGGGTATGGAAGGTGGGGGATAGAGAACGTGCCCTTCACTAGCAATGAAGGCTAAAGTACAGTTTTGACAATTTGAGGATCCAGCAGGACATATTTGTTATCGCGTCATTTTCAGAAGTAAGAGAGATTAGCAGATGGATGTAATACATTAAATATTTGCATTGAAAGAACTCTTCATTCAATATGAAATACAGTAAAAAAAAAAAAAAAGTTTAAGCAGCTTGAGTGGGCTTAACGGTCCTAATGGTTCAATCAGTTAGGAATTACAAGATCCAGACAGATACCTGACACCCGAAAAGTGGTCCCAATGCTTCACAGAAATACGGTGCATTTTCAAGTTCCCAACGCTCTTTCTTTGAGCTGCCATGGGTTTTTGTTCTTCTATTGTCCCTGCAAGACCCCCCAATGTGTTCCACTTTTTAAAGGACATACATAATTTCTCCTCTGGAGCTCTTGAGACAGATGAGCTCCCCATGCACGTGGGATGCTGTTTCCCCGCCGAGCCCAAAGCAAGTGTGAATGCACGTGGGTGCTGAAGCATCCCACTCTCTTGGAGACTTTAAGCCTATCTTCAGCACCACCATGGAACTCAGAGCACAGTGAGTTTGTGTTGACCAGAGAGCAGCAAGAGGCAGTGGGGACCCGGCCTCCCCCAACCCCCTCCCCGAGAAAGGCACTACTGAGTCCCCATTTACTTCTTAAAGCCCTTGGTCACACCCTCACTGAAGGTATCAGCTGCTGCTGAGCACAAAGGCATCTACCCATTCCTTTGCCAAGTGCATCCATCCTGCTAAGACTGTAGTGGAGAGCTTGAGCCTTGCCGAGGGGGAAGGGCATTTTGACTCATGTTCCCTGTGCTGCAGATAAACTCTTGAGATTGAGAGAAACTGCTTTCGCTTGCTGAATTAAACCACCTCTCTTCTCCCTCCCTCTCATGTGCTGCAGCCCTGAACCGCATTTTCCAGACACAAACTGCCAAGCGAAATCCCTTCTATATTAAATTTCGCAGCCATCCTAAGAAAGGGAGAATTATTTGCTTTGCTAAGGAAATGAAATATATTTTAAATTGAATAGCCTCATGAATATGTTAATAAGGCCCAAACAATTTAATAATGATAACAGACCTTGTCTTCACGTGGCCTCTTTCTTCCAGTAAAGGCTGACAGCATTTACAGGGGGTGGAGAACACAATGGCCCTGTTGCATGGACTAGAGGAGCGAAGCTTTCTCTCTGTGTGTGAAACAGGCACTGGGCACCATCTTGTCCACTTCCTTTCTCCACAGGCCTGGGGCTGAGCTCCTGGGAACCATCTGGAGGCTCCAGAACTCCTCCATGAGGCTATCCCTGTTTCCTTATCTCAATTATCACAGTCAGGAGAGGGACTCACATGTCTGCGCTACTTACCCAGCGGTAAAGATGGTGGACATGGAGTCTCCACCCACTCCCCTTGCCTGGGATAGGGCTGTGTCTCCCTCAGCTCAGGTGCCAAAGCAGATCTTCTGGGCTGACCTAATATTTCCTGACCTTCTGGCACCATCTTCCTTTATCCACTTCCACTTGAGAGAGAGGCAGCTGGACAGTGAAAACTAGTGTCGGTAGAAGCTAATATTACTAAGGGCAAATTTGTAGACAAAAAGGCAAGGAGGAGGAGGCTACTCTGGCAAAAGGCCTAGTGGGAATGGACACTAAACGTTAGGTACATTGTAGGCTCATCCTAAGCTCAGCGTGAGCTGGAGAGGGTGGGAGAAGGTGGAAAGGACTAAAGGGAAGAAGTGGGGCAGCCATGAGCATCTTAGACTTCATGACTCACACAACAGTCCGTGATGAAAAGTAGCAGGAATGGATGAACAAGTGAATAAAATCTGCAACATGCTGTGGCGGCCTCTCCATTGCTCTTGTCTTCACTGGAGGTCAAGGGAGTCCTCAGCCCCTGGTTACCATCCCATGGGAACTACTGACCTCCCCTGGGAAAACCCGCTTGCTCAGGCTTTTTCTGAGCTGCGCTTTTGGGTGCATTTCTAAGGGATTGACCGTACACAATTGCCCAAAGGAGAGCTGCACTTCTCTGCCTCACCTGAGCATATTCTTGAGCATCACTGACCGAGCAGAGATCCTTCAGCAACTTAGAAGATGCCCAGCTCCAAGAAAGAAGCAGCCTTCACGGTTAAGCCGCCTCCTGGGTCCCGAGGTGTTGAATTGACAGCACAGGAAGGAATCAAAAGCCCTTCGAAGAAGGCCTTGATCAATAGAGGAAGCATTTATGATCAGTACAGTTGCTGCCAGATCCCACACTGCAGCCTATAAACAATTGCCAGGAAACCGTGTGATACAGCCACAGAGAGAAGGCGAGTGCCTATCCTTTGAGAGTTTCTATTGAAGAGAAGGTGTGACAGTTAGGATCTGAAATATTCTTCAGAGTTCCCTGTGTGAGCTGTTGGGAAAGGGTGGGACTTTTAGGGGGTGGCACAATGTACATTATGAGAATCTGGTCCTGCAAACAGAGTTGCCCACCCCCACCTTCAGACCCAACCTGTTTGTCTCAGAGTGTCCGCCAAGGCTCTTTGTGAGGGTGGTGCCCCCTACTTCCAACTCTGTGACAGGATTGGAAGAAAATCAAAACAGCCCAAGATTAAAAACACTGTGTTCGTGTAAACAGCTAGAAGGTGAACCATTCCAACCTTGGTTACTGTTGTTTATACCATGGTATGAAAATGCCTGCCATGCAAACTCAGAGTCTGAAGTACACCCTTGGAAATACACGGGGGGGGGGGGGGGGAACCCAGTCGGAAACTCCAGCTGACTGCCTCAACTTCCCCAGGTATGTTCTGCTGGGTATTGTAAGTGCCACTTTGATGCCATCATCTCTAAATGCCATTCCTTCTTTTGCTTGAAAACCTCCTCAGAGGGGACACAGAACACTCTGCTCTGCCCAGGGCTCTCAGCCAGGATCTGCAGCTGGCTGCATCGGCATGGCTCACCCAGTCAGTTTCTGCTGGGTGATGTGTGACGCTCTGCTACTTGTCTGCTAGCTCTTGCTACTTATTTTTTCACTTGGCCTTGTTATATACTTAACAAACCAGCTCACTCAAACCTGAAAGCCCAGCCCTTAGCTCATTCTCCAGACCACACAGAGCAAGGGGTAGGAAGCTTGGTCCTTGAGGCGTGTCTTAAAGAGGAGATTGGAACCACAACATCCTTTTCATTCCCACTTTGCTTTCTGGTCACCCTGAAGTGAGCAGAGCATGTAACACCCTTTGACGATGTCCTGTCCCACCCTGACCAAAAGCATCATAGCTAAACAGGTATCTGACACCGTGAGCCAAGATAAAACCAAGCTCCTTTAACTTGACTTGGTTCGTGTATTTTTGTCACAGTGACTAAAAGCAAGTGCACACAGATCGTAAGTATGTGTAGGGTAGTACTCAGATATGTGCTGGTAGGAAGACAGATAACTCAAGACTAAAGCTTCATCATCTGCAAGAGCAGAAACTCACAGAGCATGAGTCCAACACCCCATCTCCAAGACAGAAGAATATCCATGTCTTCACGGAAGAAACCCTCCTGCACTCAGCCCATTTGCTTCCAGAGACAACACACTCCTACCCTGTCTCAGACATGGGCAAACAATGAGGGAAACAGAAAATGCAGAACCTGGTTCCCCGCAGGCCTGTCTGTCTGCTGCTCCATTCTCACCCGTCCCTGGAGGCCACCGTGATGCCAAGCCTTTGTAGGAGATGGGACATGGCTCGGGAGTGCTTCCTTCTCACTGGGCCTCTGCCGCTGCCTAATTAGGGGCTGGGCCCACTGTGGTATATAATGGACATCAACGAGTGGCTGTCCCTGAGCCACCAGGGTGTGCCAGGCATCTGGTGGGCCTGACAAATGCAGAAACCTTTACAATGCCCCTCATCAAGCAATTCAGGCCCCAGAAGGCAGCCTGCATGAATAATGAGGCATTTGCTTCCTCCATGCATGTAGATACAATGCCATTTGGTAACCTCATTAGGTTTGCTTTAGGCTCACCATTAGCACACTTGCCTGGACATGCTGGGGCCACTGGGACAAGGAGCAGAACACCAGGAGAATCCACGGCCCGAGTGTGATGAGAAGGGTCGACTATGGGGGTGGGTCCAGTCCTGCAAGTCTGTCTGGTGTTGGATATAATTGTCATGGTTTGAACCACAGGGTAGGCACTGCCATTTTCATTTCAATAATGAAACATCCCAAACTTCGACTTCTGGGTCTTTCATTCTAAAGATGGAATTTAAGAGGAGCAGGTACATGTGTTTAAGA
>CABHPH010150755.1:4135-32379 GCA_902168325.1 Peromyscus nudipes
GAGAGAGAGAGAGAGAGAGAGAGAGAGAGAGAGAGAGAGAGAGAACAGGAGGAGGGCAGTAACCAGAAGTGCCACCCCCTGGGGCCTATGGTTCCTCAGACCCCAGGTCTCCTCAATCCCTGTGGCTCAGTTAAGGGAACAATTTCCTATGTGGCCTCCATACACTGAGTTTTGAGAAGACCCCTAGCTAACCATATCCAAATGCTAATTGATTTTCATGACGTGCACACACACAGACAGAACCAGATTAAAATCTCAAACTGTGGAGTCATTGTTATACTGTAAGTCTCAGTTTCCTCATCTGTAAAATGGGAACAAAATTTACTGAGAAACACAAGTGAAGGTGAGACAGTTTAAATCCATTTCTCAGATGCTCAATGCCAGACCAAGACTTACAATTCACATACAAGTGAGCAATTAAGAAAATGCCCCCAAGCAGGCCAGTAGGGAAATACAGGATGGAGGAGGAAGCCAAACGAAAGTATTAAGTCAGGAGTTCCCAAAGAGAGGAGACACAGCCTGAGCCTGGGAGGGAGGGTCATGGGAGGTGGACATTCACACTCTTGTGTCGTTATTCACAGGGCTGGGCAGGAAATCCACACTTTCCAACACTTTGAATTATATGCACAAGTACACAAAGGGACTCCAATACCCAGAGCTCATGAGTCTCCAATAAATGATGTGAGCAGTCCAGCTGTTTGGGATCAAGTGTTCCTTGAAGCCAGAGGAGAGATGCAAAGGCCTTGTGATCAAGCCCAGGAGAGCAGAGGAGTGCCAGCACTAGCCTCTTGGGCCTGTAGCAGGATCTCCTCTGCTGCTTGGAAAGCCATGCCCAGCCCTTTCACTGACAGTCAAAACAAGCCCTTGGGATTTCTCTTCCTTGCTGTTCAGCATACTGTTTTGTAAGGATAGCAGGAGAAAGGCCCGTGTAAAGGTAAGTTCTCCACACCTGTGACTGGAGACAGATGTGGAACCAGGCAGGGAGTGTTGGCTGTATGCCAGGCTCTCTGCAGTTGTTTTCCTTCAGTAAGAGGGGCCTGATCTGTGGTTGGTTTACATCAGAGATGAGATTTCCATGATCTGAGGTTGGTTTACATCAGAGATGAGATTTCCATGACCACCACGGGCACCTCTGTCTCCCAAACTTCAGGACAGTGGTCTGGCCCACATACTTCCTTCAGGGGCATTCTCACCTGCTCTAGCTGTCATCTCTTGAGGGGAGCTGGCACTTGGGAAGGATGCCTTGAAGATCCACTGGGCCTAAGCCAGCGCACAGTTCAATGGAGGCCTGTGTCTTCTACAAGGAGGAAAGACACAGCTTAACACATATCCAGGGCCTCAGCCTACAGGCTCAAGGAAATCCAACATCTATAGAGAATCTGAAAAGGGCTACCGTCTCAATCCAAGAATTTTTTTAATTTTATAAACTTTATTACTTAAAATACATGCAAATAAATAAAACACCACAGTCCAAAATTAACCAGATTCAAAGTCTATATGAATGCCGGTGATGGATATGAGTTATGAAAGAGGGTATAGTGTTAGCTGCTTTTCTAGCTCTAAATCTGTCATGGATTTTGGTTTGGGTGATAGATAAGTGCATAAATTATATTTGATACTACAAGTGTAAAATTTAATGTGGAGCCCTATAGCCTTTCTTCCAAATACCTATCCTAACTGTGTAGAAGTTCACTGAGTTCTATTTGAGAATTTAACAAACTTATTTTAGTAACTAGGATCAAATGGCATCTTATGAAGGAATGACTTTTATTTAAGGAAAATACTTTGGTAGTCTGCATTGATCAGGGAGGTTGAAATCTCGAAAGTGTGGTGCACAGGAAGAACACTAAGAGACAACCCAGGCACTCTGTCTAACATGTTAAAACGTTGGAGGTTGGAACGAGTAGATACAGAAAATAAGAGATGGATCTGAAAAAGACAAAGAGATATGAACATGATCATGCACACCTGTAATACCAGCACTTGGAGGGTGGAGGCAAGAGTATCACCATAAGTTTAAGGCCAGCCTGGTCTACATAGGAAGTTGCAAAGAAGCCTGAGCTATAGAGTATGTCTTAGTTAGGGTTTTATTGCTGTGAAGAGACACCATGACCATGGCAACTCTTATAAAGGAAAACTTTTCATTGGGGCTGGCTTAGAGTTAAGAGGTTTAGTCCATTATCATAATGGTAGCAAGCATGGCAGTACACAGGCAGACATGGTGCTGGAGAAGGAGCTGAGAGTTATACATCTGGATCCACAGGCAGCAGGAAGAGAATGAGACACACTAGGCCTGGCTTGAGCTTCTGAGACATCAAAGCCCACCCCTAGTAACACACTTCCTCCAACACCACACCTTCTAACAGTGCCACTCCCTGTGGGCCTATGGGGTCCATTTTCATTCAAACCACCACAGAGCGAAACCTTGTCTCCAAAGGAGGAAACCAGCTGAGATAGTTCAGTTGGTAAAGTTCTTTCCTCACAGGCATGTGAGGGTCTGACTTCAGAGACCCACCACCCATGTAGAAAAGCTAGACATGGTGCCACACTTGTAATCCTGGCACTGGGGAGATCCCTGGAGCCTACTAGCCAGGCAGTTTAGACTAACAAGTCTTGAAAAACAAGATGGGGCTGGAGAGATAGTTCAGTGATTAAGAGCACTTGATGTTCTTGCTGAGGACTGGAGTTCAGTTCCCAGCACCCACAATGCAACTCACAACCAACCGTAACTCCTGTTCCAGAGGATATGCTACCCTCTTCCAGTTTCCATGGCTATCAGGCATATACATGGTACACATATATACATTCAGGCAAACACTCACATATATAAAAAAAAATCTTAAAGAAAAAAAATGTTTGAGAAAGATTAAGGAAGACATGCAAGGTTGACCACTGACCTCCACTTACACACACACACATATAGGCAAGTGCATCTGCACATACATAGGATCACATGCATGTGCACATGTGTGGGCACATACACACACACACACAGATAAAGAGAAGGTAAAATAAAATTCTTTGTCTTTTCCTCTCTAGGACTAACATGAATCCATTACCCACTTAATCATCAGTGACTTCGCACTGTGATGTCTCCTACACATTTATAAACAGGACATCTCTCTCCAGAAAGGTCCGCAAGTTTTGTTTCCCCTTCAATTAGTGTCCCCCAAACAGCCTGGGGTCCAGGCTTCACTGTACCTAGCCAGATGACCAAACTGCCCATCACTACAAAGCCAGTGTCAAAACATCCGGAGAGAGTGAATCTGTCCACACCTGGCCCCACTTAAGTCTGTTGTCCTGACACACTTCCTGAGTTACTCACCGACCTTTCCCCTCTTGTAACTGGAAATCATGATTCTTAGCTGCACGTGAAAAGGCCTAAGTAGAATCAGAGACCTCACAATCCAAGCCTCTAAAGTGTCAACCTATAGGTTATCCATGTCCTCAGCTGTCACTCTTGATACTCGGTAAGTCGCTAAGGATGCCCCAGCCATCAACCAACAGGGCAGCTGCCTCATCCATTAATGTTGTACCAGGCAAAGCATATGTAACTGCCTATCTTGTCTTCCTTCTGATGGCACCTTGAAAAATGACCCATGTCCAAGGCCTCCTACAGATCAGTGGTCTGCCCATCTTTCTTGTTGGCTCTCTAGTCTTGATATTTTTCATTCTGCTTTGCTCTAAAATGAGGCTGAACCTCTTAAGGCAGATCCGTGGGCCAGGGTTTCCAGCCATGATCAAAATTATCTTTGTGAACCAGATAAGCTGTGTTGGAGAAACCATGTCCAAGGAAAGAAAAGAGCAAAGGAGGTGCCCAGTAAACCCAAGACCTGGTGGGAAACATGTTAGCTACTCTGTCTTCATACTTCTCCCGGTCTTTGTTTTCTGGAAAATTTCTCCCATGTTTTTGCCTAAAATATATATGTACATGTGTGTTCATGCATGTAGAGATCAGCTGTCTGTCCCAGGTGTCATTCCTTAGGAACCTTTTGTTTGAGACAGGGTCTTTCATTGGCCTGGATCTTTACCAAGCAGACTAGACTACCTGGCCAGAGAGCCCCAGGAATCCCCCTGACTCCACCTCCCATCCCTGGAATTATGAGCATATGCCACGACACCTGGTATTTCACGTGGGGCCTGGGGATCTGAATTCACACTGGTAAAGGTGAGCACATTACCAACTTGGCCATTTCCCCAGCCTCTGTTTCTTGCTATTTTAGAAAATCTTTTGAATTAGTTGCTTTTTCCTGCATGTAGGAAGGACTGTTTGATTCAGACAACCTACGAGGGAAGGCTTCCGGAAACCTGAGGCAGTCCCACCGACAGGCTATGCATGCCCTCTGGTTGAGTCAAGCCTGTGTCATTCTCTGAACCCGGTACAAAGCAGACAGTCAACAAATGACTATCGAATGGATGCACACATGAAACAGAGCTTCAGAGGGTCTTCTCTAGCTACCCGGGAGCACACATTTACCTGTCTGATCTCCACAGCCATGAAAACAGTAGTCACATGTATCCGTGCTCAGCTTGGATTCTCTGCTCATACTTGTTCCACAGTCGTTGAGCACCTGTTTTCTTTGGCAGGGATGCTTCCACTGAGCCATTCCAGTGGACATTAGAGTTATTGCCTGCTCCCATCTCTAATGAATGATAGCTTTTGTGACAGGGAAAATGTTCCATGTCCTCTTGAGTCCCATCAGTAGGCACAGCTATAAGACGGAAGCAGAACGGCAGGCAGAGACAATCACTAGTGAAGATTTAGCTCCTGGTTAGCAAGAACAGACTTTGCAAGTAGTTTTGAAAATGAGGTCAAACCCATTTGTTTCCAGATGGTCCCAGACAGCCCCAAAAAACAGCAAAGGGTAATGGAAAAATTTTCAGGCATCATGCGGTCATTCATCACATCTAACCAGCACCTCGATTTCAGAAAGGCTGGATAAATCTGTCTTGGAAGCTAGCCATAGATCTGTCTAGCAGATGTGAACTTTATTTTTCTAGGTAGCAACTTTCCATTGAATGGTTCATAACCCATAACCCCAATACAAAGTGACCGTTCCTCCCACGTTGCAATCCATTTGTCTCTGTCAGCATTACTGCCGTCTTCTTTGCACTCTTCACTTAACAGTATTTGTTGAGCATCTATTATTTGAGGAGGTGTTTCTGGATACAGGGATGAAGTAATGAGCAAAGTCATCCACCTCATGCAATATAGATAGATAGATAGATAGATAGATAGATAGATAGATAGATAGATAGATAGATAGATAGATACTATTTGGGGCCGGGGAAGGAGTGTGTGTGTGTGTGTGTGTGTGTGTGTGTGTGTGTGTGTGTGTGTACAGGTAATTAAGGAGATCCAGAATCACCAAGGTAACAGGATGTTGCTCTCTAACATAAAACCCTCAAGAGAGACTTCACTAGGCAGACATTCAATAAACGATCAAATGGATGTATAAAGGAGAAGGTGTTTCAATGGGTCTTCTCTAGTGGCCTGAAAGTCCTTGAGGCAGAGATTCGAAGGAAGTGTGAAAACTAAATTTGTATGTATCTTAAGAGAGGTCATCCTAGGCAGATGTAAATTCAAGTGTAATGGTCCTGAATCAAGAGATGCTTAATATGTTCTGAGGGGGGAGCACTAGAGTGGAGGAGGGACTGGAGGCAAGAGACTAGGATGCAAGGTCAGAGATATGTAAGTGCTTTCTACCAGATTCCAAAATACAGAACAATATTCATCCGCCTTTATACCCTTCATATCTATTACCACGGCTCCTGGCACATGGGAGTATTTTAATAACTACTTATTATTGTCATAAATGAGTGCATAGTTTCCTTGTACATTTTTGCCATTTTGGGTGCATTCTTTCCACTGTTACAAAATAATGAAATTAATTTTTGCTTTCATTTCTATTTGATTTCTGAGTCTGGAGTTAAAACTCTCTTAGCCAATGGGGATGCAGATGGATGAATACATGGATAGATGGATGCATGGAACAACTTAGACATGGGGGTGTTCAGTTTCAGAAGCCTGTACATCCTGGCCATGACACACAGCTGTACACAAGGTCAGCATCCAATGAGCCTCTCTGTCTGTTTGCATCTTTACCTATTGAGTGATGCAAGGAGAGGGATTTGAATATATAAGGTAAGTGGCTATTCAAATGTGTGAAAGCCTTGCTCTCCCGAGCTAGGTTTATCACTCTGCGGTCTTGGTGTAAGCCTCAGTGTGAGCATCCTCAGCTCAGTGGCCTGGAAAAGTAGCCATTCTACCCTGGTGACTTTTCTCTTGTCCCTGATTGCATCTGCTAACTTCCCAGGTGATTTGGAATTAGCTTCTGCCTGGCTAGTCTGTCATGATACTAACATGGTTAAGGCTCATCTCACATAAAAATATGTGAATCCCAGGAAAGACCATTAAAATGTTCTTTACAAAATTAAAACTAGGACTTGGACTCCCCTAGGCTCTTGGCTGTCACTGAACTCCTGTTTCCTTCTCCTGGGTGCTGCCCAAACCTAGACCTATCATGACTATGAGACCAAATGCTAAGCAAATCAATGATGAGCACAAACCTCAGGCCTCGGTCAGACCTTCAGAGAGAAAATGGAGACTGCCTGTTAGGTTAAAGTTGCAGGATATGAAACAAGATATGAAAATCAATAATAATGCCACACACTGCTACAAATCACCTGAAATAGAAATCACAAAAGCACACCGAGTTATAACAACTTCAAAAGACAAACAAGACAAAAGAAAAAAAAAAAACCTAGGAGCACAGTAATCCAAGGGAAAGAAAGACCTATGATGAAAACTATAATACATCAGTGAAATAAACGTAAAGGACACAGAGAAAGCAGTCTAACGCATTCAACTCAATCCCCTTCAAATATAATACCCTTCTTAAAACTAGGGGGAAAATCTCCTGATTGTTTTTGGACTCACAAATCTCCAAACAGCCTGCCCTAGTCTTCTGTCTGTTGCTATGATAAACACCAGGACCAAAAGGAAGTGGGAGAAGAAAGGGTTTATATTTGCTGACAGCTTAAATCCTCTCATCCAGGGAAACCAGGACAGGAACTCAGGGCAGAAACCTGGAGGTAGGAACTAAGCAGAGACTGTGGAGGGGAGCTGCTCACTAGCTTGATCGGCTTGCTTTCTTACACAATCCTTAGGGTGTATAACACACCGACAGACAGACAGACACACACACACACACACACACACACACACACACACACACGCACGCATGCACGCACACACGCACACACACCTGTGGGAGGGCTGAGCCCTCTTGAATCAATCATCAATCAGGAAAATGTCCCACAGGGCAATTTAATGGAGGCAATTCCTCAACCAAGGTTCTCTTCCTGGTTTGTGTCAAGTTAACACAAACTGGCCAGAACATAGACAAAGTAATCTTGAGCAAAAAGAACAAAGTAAGACGCATTAGAGACCTGATTACAAAATATACTTTAACACTATAGTAATCACAACAGCATATTCCTGACAGGACAAACGGAACAGGACAGACAATCTGGGAGTGAATCGACATATCTCCAGCCAGCTGACATTTTACACATGTGCAGAAAGGATGACCCTGTACACAACTGATACTGCAGAACTACAGACGATAACCACATGAGGAAGAATGAATTAAGATTCCTGTCTCTCATTGATGACAAAAACTAACTCAAAATGGATCAAAGACAAAAGCATAAAACATGAAACTACTAGAAGAAAACAGGTGATCTGTCACTGTATTGGAATGGGAAAGATTTTTTTAAAGACTCAAAAAAGCGAGGTGGGCAGCAGTGGCACACACATTTAATCCCAGCACTCAGGAGGCAGAGGCAGGTGGATCTCTGTGAATTCAAGGTCACCCTGGTCTACAAAGTGAGTTCCAGGATAGCCAGGACCTTTACACAGAGAAAACCTGTCTCTAAAACAACAACAACAACAACAACAACAACAACAAGATTTAAAAAAATACAGAAAAACTTGAAAAATTAGATGTCATCAAGTTACAATGTGTCTGCATAGTGAAAAAAATCATCAGAGTTCAAGAGACAAATTACAGAGCAGGAGAAAACAGAAACTGTGTGTCTGACAAGGAATCAATATACAGAACAGAGAGGGAAAAACATACACACACTTATTCTTGCAAACATTCCCACACTCATTCATTCTCTCTCTCTCTCTCTCTCTCTCTCACACACACACACACACACACACACACACACACACACACACACATACACATACACACACTCCTACAAACACTCACACAAACACCACAGGGTTTGTTTGGGCTTCAGTGTCAGAGGAGCAGCATCCGTGATGACTGGGTAAAGGCACGGTGGCTGGAGCAGGACACTGAGGCTCATGTCCTGAACCACAAGCAGGGAACAAAAAGACTGAACCTTGAGTGACACACTTCCTCCAGTGAGACCACCCCTCCCAAAGCCCCCAAACAGCACCACCAACTGGGGACCAACTAGCCAATGCCCACCACTCTGCAGGAACCTTACCGTCAAAAAGGCACACACATGCATACACAGAGAGGTTTCCTGAGATTTTATTTCATTGTATTCTATATTCAGCCACTACCACCCCCAAATCCTCTGAGTGAACCAAACAAGAGGAAAAGACAGTTTTATAATTATCATTAATAGTTAAGTGAACAATTAAATGAAGTAAGGACCTCTGGGCCAACCAGATGGTGACTTGAGTTGAGTTTAAAACCCACCATTGGGGCTAGAGAGACAGCTCAGCTGTAAAGATCATAGGATGCTCTTGCAGAGGACCTGTCTTCAGTTCCCAGCACCCACATCATCTGGCTAACAACCACCTGTAACTTTAGTTACAATGAATTCAACACCTTCTGGCCTCTACAGGCACCTAAACACACCCAGTGCGTGTGCCTACACCTTATAAAATACAAAATATTTTTTTAAAAAAATAATCAAAATCTGCTATCCCCTTTCTTCAAACTACACACCTTGCTCTGAATCTGATTTCCACATGGGATTGGCTACATCTGTTTAAAAAAAAAAAAAAGTCATTCTACACAGAATATTCCTTTACACTGTGTGAAGATGTGTCACTCTGATTGGTTTAATAAAGAGCTGAACGGCCAATAGCTAGACAGGAAGAAGTTAGGTGGGACTTCTGGGGACAGAGAGGACTCGGAGAGGAAGAAAGGCAGGGTCGAGAGTTGGACACAGAAGAAGTGGAACGTGCAGAAGTAGAAGGAAAAGCCAGGAGCCACATGGCAGCACATAGATGAATAGAAACGGGTTAATTTAAGTTATAAGAGCTAGTTGGGAACAAGCCTAAGCAAAGACCGAGCTTTCATAATTAATAGTAAGTCTCCAGGTCATTATTTGGGAGCTGACTGGAGGGACAGAGAAAGACTCACAACACTGAGACCCCGAGGACGACAAAAGAAAGAGTCATTAGGACACTTCAGCTCTCGCAAAAGGGTGACCACCTGAACCCTCAGGACGGGAGGGCACTGGAAAAGAAGGATGCCTTTTCCCTCCTCCTCTGTACACTGGGTTTCAGCAGGAGTTCACCAGTCATGGACCGACAGTGGAGGAGGCGTCTCTTCACCTCCAGCACTTAAAATGGGAAGTTGAAGCACATGGGATTGGGAGCAGATGAATCTGGGGATGCTGAAAATCCCTTCAAGACAAGCTGCCAGATAGTTTTTGCTCTTTGCCAAAATATCTCTTTATTTAAGGTTTTCTGAATGTAAGAGAGACACAATCAAAACCACGAATTTCTTTCCTCAACCGAACAGCATCTGTTCTCCAAGAAGCATGAATGTGTGTGTGTGAGGGCACACATGTGTGTGTGCATGCATGTGTGTCCATGTGCATGTGTGTGTACCTCTGGGTGTGCATGCATGCATTTATGCACATGTGTGTCTGTGTTTACACGCATGCATGCATGTATGTGCATGTGTGTGACTACTCTAGCCCTCGGAAGGGGGAAGGATATCTCGAGTCACCTAGGCACTGGCCATTAGGAAATCGGTTCCTCTGTGTTCTGGGCTTGTCAGTAAAGCTATCCTCTCACTGTACCCTCTCTCTGTTCTCTGTTCTGATTCGGAAGCCCATCACAGGTGATGGTTTTCCTTGCCATCCTCCTGCTAGGATCTTTCAGTAAGGCCTCAGGGGAGGCTGTGGGGCAGAGGAAGGGGAGGGGATTTGCCTCTGGCTGTGTGCTTCCTGTTCTTGCCAATGCCACCTCATCAGTGGCTTCCTAAGCTAGAGACGGCACTTCATTTCAGGCTCTTTTCCTCAAAAGCCCTAGGTTCGGCCTCTCCAAAAACCCTTCAGGGACACCAGAAGCAGCCCAGTGCCTGCAGCCTAGGACTGGGCTCTGTGGGTCCCTCCACCGACCCTCCATGCTCTACTGATCTCTTCTTCCCTTCCCTGCCCTCAGGAGGCAGGTGTTTCTTACACTTACCCCAGCCATATGTCATTCAATGGTCTGAGACACACATGTCAGATGGTTTAAATCCGTCACACAGTGCAGCCTCTTGAGGCTGTCAAGGGGCACAGTAAAACCAGGATGCAAGTGGCTGACACTGGTGTAAGGAGGTACATTGTTTCATAGTACTTTCAGTTAATAAGTAGAAAGAACAAATTCTCAAATAAACGATAAAAGAGTAGAATGCATAATATATGCAATATTCCCATTCTTTATTCAGCTGGAAGCAGGCAGGGCTATGCAGGTCTGCAAATAACCCACAAATGGATTATGCTATGAAGTCATGATGGCTCCAGCTCCAGTAGGCAGAAGAATTCTTTCAGCTCTATTATAATTTTATGGGACTACTATCATATGTGTGGACCATCATAGACCAAAATATCATTATGTAGTATGTAATAACAGAGTATCTACAATTAAGGTCTCTCAAAATCTTTTTAGCTATTCAATTCCCTATATTAAATTATCTCTGTTAAAATGACTGCTGTGGTTCCCGGTCTCCTTATTTGACCCTCACAGACACAGGATCCATCTTTGTTGGTACTTCTGATATAAGTGAGAAAGGCTACTTGCTTTACATTTTTACTGGTTGGTTAATTCAGATGAATATAGTACATGTCTGGCATTCTGGTAAGGACTGGAAAAGGAATTATGAATCAGGTGCCCTCTGTTCACTCAGTCCAGCAAACTACTGTAACAGCCAAACAAATATAGCACACTGAAATGCCCCTGCAAGAGAATAATATAGAAATTGCTATCAGTCTTTATTACAGGGGGAAAAAGTGGAAAGAAGAAGTAACTCTGTTTAGAAAAAAATTCAGAAACAGCTAGCTACATAGAGAAACTATCCTGGAAGAAATTTAAAATAGATCTTAAAGAGCCATGTAATCTTATAGTGGAAAAAAATTATGCTTGAAAAAAGCTACCAGCACATTCTATTTTCATTATGTATTTGTAACTTTAAAACTAAGATATCAATCTGGCCTGTTGAATCACTGCCCAATTTCTCTCAGGCAGCACGATGATATTAATTTGTAATACATGATATTCTATAGAATTATGAATAATGTTATTACTTAAATCTAAAATGTCCCCACAAGCTGCTGTTTGGAATGTTTGCCCCCCCAGGAGGTGCACTATCTTGGGACCCCCCCATATGTCTTAGTTAAGGTCACTATTGCTGTGATGAAATGCCAATGACCGAAAGCAACTTCGAGAGGAAAAAGCTTATTTGGCTTAGATATCCTGAGTCAACAGTCCATTGGGAGAAGCCAGGGCAGGAACTCCCCAGGTGGGAACCAGGAAGCAGGAGCTGATACAGAGGCCATGGAGGGGTGCTACTTACTGACTTGCTCCTCGTGGCCTGCTCAATCTGCTTTCTTATAAAACCCGGGACCACCAGCCCAGGGGTGACCTCACCCACAATGGGCTGGGCCTTCTCACATCAATCACTAATTAAGAAAATGTCCTACAGGCTTGCCCACAGCCCAATCTTATAGAGGCATTTTCTCAATGGATGTTCCTCTCTCTTAGATTACTCTAGCTCAGTGGTTCTCAACCTGTGGGTCACAGCCCCTCTGGGGTTCAAATGATCCTTCCACAGGGGTTACATATCAGATATCCTGCATATCAGATATATATATATATTACAATTCATAACAGTAGCAAAATGACAGTTATGAAGTAGCAATGAAAACAATTTTATGGTTGGGGGTCACCACAACATGAGGAACTGTAGAAAGGGTTGCAGCATTAGGAAGGTTGAGAAACACTGCTCTAGCTTGTGTCAAATTGACATAAAAACTATCCAGGGCCAGTCGGTGGTGGCACACGCCTTTAATCCCAGCACTCAGGAGGCAGAGCCAGGCAGATCTCTGTGAGTTTGAGGCCAGCCTGGTCTACAGAGCGAGATCCAGGACAGACACCACAACTACACAGAGAAACCCTGTCTTGAAATCCCCTCCCCAAAAAAAACTATCCAGAACACCATGTACCTTTAGGAGGTAGCATCTAGCTGGAAGAAGTATGCTACTGGCAGCAGGTTATTGAAGATTATAGCCACCCCTTCTTCGTCCCTGCCTCGCTCTCTGCCTCCTAGTATGCCATGATGTGAAGAACCCCCATCACCTGCTCTCACTGACTTACCTTCCTCACCATAGGCTAAAATCTTCTGGAACCTTGAGCCAAACAAGCCCATCCAAATTCCACAGCAATGATAATATGACCAACACTGTGAATAGTTCCTATTTTTAAAGCTCTCCTCAATAAGTACTCATGGGCACACACACGAGCACACCATTGAGCTAGTCTTATTAATTCTCCCATCACAAGGACACAGCCCCACAACTGGAACAGACAACAGAAGATCAAGCGGAGGAAGCCTAAGACATTCTACGGTACACTTCCTCTCTGTTATTTTTCTAATCACTGTAACCAAACGCCTGACAAAGTAATTTAAAGGAGTACAGACATGCTGGTTCACAGTTCAGAGGTGGGAAAGAGAGAGAGATGGGAACATGGTTCATGGTGCAACCAGACAGCAGAGAAAGCTGAATGCTGGGTGCTGACCCAGCCTGCATTCTCGGTTTCCCCTTCATATGCATTCCAGGACTCCTGTCCACGGGGTAGTGAGGCAAATATGACATGTGGTTTGGAATCAAGGCCACGGCTTCCCTCTTGGCTGTGTTTCTGTCCAGGAGAAGCACAGAATGGCTCTGTTCCATTCATCTTCTGTCTAATGGGAGCTCCATGCTGAAGCTCATTTGGGATGCAGCTTCTGCCCACAGGAGCCCATAGCATGAGGCAGTTATGCACTCTGCCAGCATCCTTTGACGCTAATTTGCAAATGCTAGAGGGAGTTACAGGTGAAAACAACCCCAGGTCAGTGAGAGGGGTGGTGATGTAAGGGACCAGAACAAAGGTGCTCTGTCTGGGAAACGATCTACAGTAATTGTCCTCATGTCTCTAATGAATGGATCCACTAAGCACGTAGCAAGCAAAAGTAAAAGAACAAATAACAAATAGCAGGTAGACGAAAGAACATCCAATCAGGCGATCACAAGACGGCAGAAATGACTAGGGAAGCCTTGCTGAAACTCATGCCAAAGTTCTCACTAAGAGATCTCTAGGTAGGGTGTTCTCTCTAGAGATGCGTTTCCTGGCTTTCCATTCCCACTGCACAGATGCTTTTATATTATAAACAATAGTAGCCTCTTTGGAATGGTTTTCCTTCTAGCTTTTCTCAAGGGAGCAATGGTCTTACTGTCCTTGACTGTTTATTGCTCTCTGTCCTTCCTATTACAGGGCTAGGGGACCAGTCTGTCCCAGGACAAGAGGTCTCAGGGGACACTTGAAATGAACATGCTTGAGTCTTAAACAAGGGGATCCTTCTTGGCCTCAAAATGCACTCTCACAAATAGCACATGATGGTTTACTAATGTGTGATTGAATCTTCTCCTGAGGATAGAGAAGAATTTACAAAGGGTGCTTGGGTGGTCAATCAAGCTTTCTCTAGGGTCCTGGGGGGCGGGGAGGTAAAAGGTAAAAGGTGTGGTGGTGAAGACATTCAGAGAAGACCAGAGACAAAAGTTTAGGTCAGGGCTAGGGACATAGCTCAACTGGTTGAATATTTGCCTAGCATGCACAAATCTCTGGGCTTAATACCTAGAACTGCATAAAATGGGTTGTAATGGTGCCGTGTCTTAATCCTAGCACTCAGTGGGTAAAGACAAGGTGATCAGAAGGTCAAGGTCATCCTCAGCTACACAGCAAGTTTAAGACCAGCCTTGGCTAAATAAGACCCTGTCTCAGAGAGTAGGAAAATAGTACATTGTTATACTCTTGTCAGATCCCCCTCAAAGATAGAGCTGAGGCAAGGACTTGGGAGCAGCTGGTCTACGTGGGTGGCTGTGAAGTGGGGGATTGGTGAAAGTGAGGCCAGGAAGGAAGAAATAGTAGTAAAGCGTGCACCCATGAGATGGAGACACATGTAAATAAGGAAGGTTCAGGCCCTACAGAACTCACCAAAGGAGCCACCCTCCTAGGAGGAAAGGAGGCTCCAGGGGCTGTGCTGAGGCTCTCCCAGGGACCTTAATTAGCCTCATTGCACTGAATTTGTGTGCCTGCAACTGAGCAGCCTTTAAAAGGCCTGGAGGAAACAGAACCACCTGCACTCTGACCCTTCATGTGTGGAACTGTCTGATACCTGGAAACTGTCCATCCTGGCTGTGCTGAGTCAGGTGGTGGACAGAAGAAATCTGCCACCAACAGGTGTGGCCTCCTCCAATCAGAGCCAAAGGCAGGAGAAAGAACAGAGGCTGAGAGCCACACAGGGGTAATGCTGCTCTGTCTGGTTAAGAAGTGTTTGTGGGGAACTTGTGGACCATGGCCAGTCTCTCCTGAAGTCTTCTTAGAAAGGAGATACTGTTTGCTGTGAGTTCCCACGTTCTTAGACAAGAACAGATCTTAATCATTGAAAAAGTCCTCTAAAAAAAATAGCTTCACCAAGAAGTCCAGAATATTCATTTCCATATATTTCGTTTAAATTGCAATCAAAATGTCACCTTCATGTAGTTTCAGGAATAAGAGAGACAAAACATAGGAAATTGTCCTAAGTAATAAATCTTGCTTTTGAGTACAAAGATACTCAAGGAAAGAGTGCTTGCCACACAAGCATGAGGCCCTGATATTGACCTCTCTACATCCATACACATATACACATGCATACACACACATGTGAGTGCCTACGTGAATATGTATATATACCACACAGACATACACACAACTCATGCACACACACAAAAAAATCACTAAGTGACTCCCCCTCAAATTATGAAAGCCATCCCTTATGTTTGTGTTGAGGATGAGAGTTTACAAACTGTGTCACCTATGAGACATCTACTAAACCCAGGACTGTGGACAAGCAAGTCAATCCATCATCATCCCTGTCACGGCCGCCAGCACTGTCATTATCAGACTTTGTCTCCATTGCCAGATGCCACCAACATGGCAGTTGCTGTTGTACTATGCACTGAGAACAAGTACAGGGTGTCCACAAGGGGCACAGGAGCCAAAGCCAGTCTCCCAGCTCCAATACATACAGCATCAGTTCCCATCTGCATGACCCTCAGATGCCTACCCTCCGGGTTTGTTTATCTATCTATTGCTCATCCAC
This sequence comes from Peromyscus nudipes, assembly GCA_902168325.1. Lineage (NCBI taxonomy): Eukaryota > Metazoa > Chordata > Mammalia > Rodentia > Cricetidae > Peromyscus > Peromyscus nudipes. Next base: position 19,804 of record CABHPH010150755.1, read on the forward strand.
ATGTTCTTTGCAGTGAATCCAGCACCGGATCAAGCACACACCACGATGTCCAGCATTGTACATGGGTCTCAGGACTTGAACTCAGGTCCTCCAGCTTGCATAGCAATCACTCTTCTCACTGAGCCATCATCCCAGCCAGTCCTTGGAGATTTAAACAGAACAGCTCTGAGTCTCATAGCCTTCTGAGCCAGTTCAGTTTCCTAGAATATTTAACTCAAACTCACTTTAAGTAGAAGTGTAAGCCATCTCCTTTATGAAGGGGAAAAAAAAAATTCCCAGCACCTCCCAGGCCCCTCACATAAACCAAGCAATTTTAAAGATTCATGTCATAGGCAAATAATCTGCAAAGCAAAGACTGTGTGTGATAATGACGCCTTGGAAGTTTTTTCAAAGTTGTGTCTTAAAAGTACGTTCTCTGAGCCAAAAAAATAATTGCACATTCATCCCAGCAGATTGAGAGAAAGTCAGGGATTTAGTCTGAGGAAATACATTTGTGGTGTGTGGAGAATGACATTTGGGAGGATATTAGGTTCTGCAATACGGAGGTTCAGGCATTAATAGCTACTTGTAAACAGAACCAAAATAACATGAAGGCTGATGGGAGATACAGCCCTCTGTCTCAGAAACACTAGCCTTCCCAAGTGGAATTTCATTCACCTGCCCAATTTTCAGGGGGTCAGATCCCAGCAGCTATTTTATAATTACCAATTCCCAGGCAGCCACACAACTGAGTCATAATGAAAGTCTGAAGTTCCCCAAACCCATCTTCTGTAACTCAATTCCCTCTTTCCTTCTCCATCTACTTCACACCCAGTCAAGAGCACTTCATCCACAGTAGCAATTTTGAAGGCCTACTGTGTGTGAGCATTTTCATGACAAGCTAAGATTGCAATCAAATGGATATTTAGGATTTATAGGATAGTTAGAACATGAGGATTGTGGGATTCTCACTGGTTAAGGTATTATGGAAGGAGATAGGTAATATAATCGTTATAATATAATACAAGATATGAGGTAAGAGAAAGAGAGGTAGCTGTGCTCCAGGGATCAGTAGAAGAGAGTTAGGCAGGCGTAGGAAGTTCAGTTGCTCCTCAAAAGTGAAGGGCACCCCCAGACACTCCTAATGTTCAATGCACATTTGCTCACTAAAGCTGAGCATTTTGTATGTGTTCAACAGGAGCCATAATTATCCTCAGCAATAAAGTGGATGCATAGCTTACTTTTAAGATCACATATAGCATGGGTTAGTCCCATTTGTCAAAAAAGTCCACTCAACATGTGCGATGATTCATCTTCACAATCGATCAGATGTAGAACCAGCCACTTAGGAGACATACTTCTGGGCATGTCTTTGAAGGGGTTTTCAGATTATTTTAATTGAGGAAGAAGAACCATGCTGAATGTAGGATGACACTATACCATGGGCTGGGATTCTGGCCCGAATGAAATGTAAAAAAGGAAGAAACCAGGGAGCATTAGTATTAATCTCCACCTGCTTTGTGACATAGTCTATGCAATGTGACTAGCCACCTCACACTGCCAGTACCACACCTTTCCATCGTGACGGACCATACCCTCTCCAGTCGTGAACCATGAACAAAGTCTTCCTTCTTTACATTGCTTTGATTGAGTGTTTTGCCACAACATATGGAAGCAGATCTATGGTCCAAGTTTGAATTAAGCACAGCAAACACCCACAAAGAGGCTCAGCATGAACAGCCCTACGCTAAACACCAGGGAGTCCTTGTCTCTTGAAAAATATGAAACAAAAGCTCAGCCATCGGTTCACCTCTTGGGAAAATTTTTTAGCTTGTTTGTCATTCAACTAAAGCAGCATTCCCCATCCCTTCTCAGACCTTAAATCAGATACGCCCTTGATGTCTACTCACTATACGCATCCACGAATGAGCACATGCATGCTATTTATTCCATCATCCTATAAGAAACAATGCATCAAGAGAGATGGTAGCTTCTGGCTCTTCTGTACCCAAAAAGCACTGAGTCCAGAGATGGAAACATGACAGCTCTCCATGCCCAGTCTCTCCCTGCAGAGCTCAGCTCACGACTAGCATAAAATAACTAAAGCATGTTTGCCAAATTACTTCATCTTGAACATTTGAAAAGGTCAGAAGTAATGGCAAAAATCACACCTTGTTAAAGCAGATTTCACATTACAAAACCACAATATATATACAATTACCATTTACGTGTGTGTGTGTGTGTGTGTGTGTGTGTGTACATATATACTGTGGTTTGAACAATGCCAATTTGTTTTCTCTAATTCTGGAATCTGGAATTCAAGACTGAGCTACAGGTAGGCTTGCTTCTCCCGCTGCCTCCCTCCCTCCCTCCCTCCCTCAACTGCAGGGGCCATCTCATTGTGGCCCCACATGGCCTTTCTCTCCTGTTCTACTTCTTGCAAGGACACCACTTCTAGTGAGATCGTGTAACCTGAATTACCTCTGTAAACATCCATCTCTAAGTACAGTCAGTGCTTCAGCATGGGAAGGCTTGGGTGGGGGGACACACACATGGACACACAATCTAGTTCACAACAGGAGCGACTCTAAAGCTAGTGAGAAAGATTCGCTTTATGAGTCTAAATTGAACACAATGCTCAAAATAACTTGTGTCTTTACCAAACCCTTTGCCTGCAGAAATTGTGCATAAAATGTAGTTAATTGTTTGTATAGGATTGTTTCTGTAAAAAGAATCCCATGACATAAACAAAATTATTTAAGTCTTTCTACTTCCCCGTGCCTTTTAGGATAGATGAGCCATGCCCATGTGGGCCAGAAAGCAAACATTTAACAGTGGAAGGCACAGTAAAATCTCTGTGTCACATGATGGCCTGGAGTGAGTGACATTTGACTCTCCATAACTTCCAGTAGTTCTCTAGACACGAGTGCCAAATGATTCTAGGGAAAAAAAAAAAAGTGTGCTTGCTACAAGTAACATAGTCTCAGAATAATACCTCCTTCTTCTTTCAATTAGAACATATCTTCAGTGTTGACTTGTATAAAATTTTCAAGCCCCACTATTTCTGGTCTATTCAGAATGCCATAAGAGCCTTCTGTTTAACGTAGAGGACACGAGGAATGGAGTTTTCTCCCCCAACACTCCATTAACTGCCCAAGTACAACCCCAATGACTGTTACAAGGAAGTTAAGACACTAACAAATCCATATTAGCACTGAAAACATGAGATGAGGAATACCTCCAAAGATGAAATGGTTTTGAACAATGCATGTGCACAGCATAAGCTCATGTGTAGAAAACCCTCATGGTCTGCATACTCACCACCCTGCACCTTTGAGAGAAGCTTGCTGACTGCCAGAACTGCAGAACTTGGAAACAGCAAGAAGGTAAGAAATTTCCCCAAATTAGAGTAAGTCTTGATGAATTTGGTGGCCACCAATGCCTGTAATCCCAGGACTTATTGAGAGATAGGCAAGTTCAAAGTCAGCCTGATCTGCATATTACATTCCAGGCCAGTCAAGGGTATACAATAAAACCTGATCATAAACTAAAGTACATGCCATGTCCCTGGGATAAACAAAATGAGAAGGATGTACCCTCATGAATGTGAGCCCAGGGAGCAGGGTCATTCCTCTGGATGCACAGACTGCCCTCCTGACAGCAATGCCCTACCAAGATGGTACACGCGGGTTAAATCCAGCCAGGCGTTCTCCATCCAGCCAGACTCCCTGGAACAGGGTTGCAAGGATGCACCCACCCCAGAGGAGGGGCTCTATGTCCTTCATGTAACTATGACCTAAGAACAACCCTAATGCCAAGGGAAAGGAGGTGAACCAACAGAGAGAATAAAGTAGGTTAACTAGCACAAATTGCTGCTGCACTGGGCACAGAGGTGCATGGCCCTGGCCCCTTGAAGTAATGTTTGCTTCCAAGAGCTAGGGAGATGGCACAGTGAGTAGGTAAAGGTACTTCTTGTGCACGGGTAAGGGCTTCAATACAAATCCCCAGCACCCACTTAAAAAGTCAGGCATGGATACATGTGCCTGTAACCCTCACATTGGAGGTGGGGTAGACATGTAGTTCCAGAAGCTCACGAGCCTACCAGCCTAGCCAAAATGAGAAACTGCCTCATGGCAATAAGGTGAAGAATGAGCATTGTTGTGTTGCCTGGATAGTGGAACAGAGTGAATTCTAGCGTGAATACCTTTTAGCTGTGTGACTGAGGACAGGCCACTCCCCTAATCCAGGCCTTGGACTCCTCAGCCACAAAGTGAGAGGAATGAAACAGATGCTCTTTGGAGCCCATCACCAAGGAAAGGCAGGGTTATGGAAGGCTGCCTAGCCTGGCTTGGCTCCCTAGCTCAGCAGCGTAGCCTCAGCAGATGAGGAAGGAAGCCACAGCACCTCCTGCACCATCAGCACCCTTAAGACCCTTGCTAAATCTGACCCCCAGACACAATACAGTGCTGCTGGCCTGCTCCCCCTCTGATCCTTAATGTCCTGGGTTTGCTTTGAATCTGCCTCTTGGACTCTATGCCCCAGACTATCCATCCTTCCCTCTTCCCTTTGCCCAGGGCAGAAGTACAAATACCCACTTGCTGTTTACCCCGCAGCCACGGCCCAGCTACAGGGTCACCCTGCAAGGACACTGACATCTTGAATAACCACAAAGTTAAATGAAATGAAAGCCATTTTCAAGCATTGTGAGCATCAGGAAAAGAAATCCAATGTAACTTGTAACACATGGTGAATAGTATCATTAAAAGTCAAAATCCACCATCAAAAAGGAATGGAATAATTGTATGGCACTAAATTTCCAGTTAGCCAATGAGAACCAAGCAAAGGACTGTGATACACCATTGGGGTGTCATTTGGCCCAGAGAGCTCACTGCCCTGGCAAATGAGAATTAGATTCTAATTACCCCAATTGGCAGATTTCAGAAATTTTTAAAAATATACTTTCTACAACTGTCACAGTGTCAAAACAATTATTTGGCTGTGTGAGCAGGTGTCAGGCATTGTAAGGTATGTATGTCCTGGTAAATGAAACGGGAAGCTTCCTGAAAGGGGGAGTCATAATCCGAGGACCTAATTATAGCATCTCAGATACCTCAGATTGCCTCAGAGTCAGGAGGCAAAGAGGAAGGGAAGCTGACTCCCCCTTTTCTCTTTTGTGCCTGAGGCACTGACTTCTGAGCACAGGTGAAGGCAGAACCTGCCACCTCGGTGTCAGGAGGGGACTCTGAGCAGCTCTGCCTCCCAGCCTTGGCGCTGAGCCACCACTGGTCCTGAAACACTGTTCACCTCTACTGTTCCTTTTGACCCTCCACAACGGTCTCATAAATTTGGCCAGGCAGTGTCTTAATCCTGTTTTATAAAGGGACAAGCTTCCTGGCAGTAACATTCCAAATGCCCTTCTTCTGAAAGAACATCTTTGTCCTACGTGGCCCCTATGAAACTGCATATCTTCCTGCTCCAGCAGTAAAACCCTGCTAGCATGACTCCATGCCGCCCTTTGAACTGGGGATGGGTGTAGCTGGAATTTTCTCCAGTCCTGTCCAGCCCCGAGGTCAGATGAATCACTCCCACCCACGTCCCTCAGCTGCTTGGTCCCAAGTAAACACACAGAGGTTTACATTATTTACAAACTGTATGGCCTAATGGCTCAGGCTTCTCACTAGCTAGCTCTTACAACTTCACTCAGCCTATTTCTACTAATCTATGCATTCCATGTGGCTTCCTGGCTTACCGTTACTTTCACATCTTGCTTCTCCTGGTGGCAGCTCTCACAACATCTCTTTTCCTTTCTTCTCTCCATATATCTGCTTGGGTTTCCTGCCTGCTTCTAAGCTGCCTTGCCATAGGCCAATGTAGCTTTATTTATCAACCAATCAGAGCAACACATATTCACAGCATACTGAAGGACATCCCACAGCAGACAGGAAGTGAAGCAGGCAGCTACCAGCACAGTGTCTCCCTAGCTGGTCATAAATCATGAATACAGGGTTCACATTCACCCACAGACTGATTAAGGGATGATGTCAGGAAGAGCTCCCCAAATTCAAGATGCACCCAGGAGATGTTAGCCTCTTGAAGATAAGGCACTCTTCATAGTACAGAGGTGTTCCATGCAGTATCAGACAAGATTTCTGACCCCAGGAAACTCACATTTGGCTAAATAAATAAATAAATAAATAAATAAATAAATAAATAACATATATGTTCTTATTTTCTGAATATAATGTTAGCACTTCTGAAGGCACAAACTACTCAATAGTCTAAGGGAGAGGAACTCATCATTTCTTGAGGTCAAGGGAGTGCTCCTGGATGAGACAAAACACAGCCTAGCTCCCTGCCTCATATATTTACCTCCGAGTCATATGAGCTCCACGGGAGCGACTGCTACGCTAAACACAGCAGTTGGCACATACTGTAGTACTTTACCAACGATTTAGGGACAAAGCCATGGGTCAGTTAGGCAATGGATGCAGACAGAGGAAACATAGTAAGTAACAAGTAACACTCTTGGGGAAAGTCACTGCTGTATCTGAATGACAAGGACTTGGCGTTGTTAAAGCTAGGATGGGCAAAGGGTACCCATTAAAAAGAGTCTGTTAAAGCAACTAATAATCACACTTAGTGATGGAAAACCAAGTAAACTGCCCTGCATTTGACCTCTGGTTGAGAAAGAAACCCCCAGAAAGCATGGGGTGAATAGTTCAGAGTAGCGATACCCAAAGCAAGAGCAAGCTTTTGAAAGCCTTTCCAGAGAGTAGTCATGGGTCTGGCTGGAATCTCAAGAATGAAATGATGAGAGTAAGAGGTGTGGGTGTGTCTTCTTGCACACGATGAGAGTAATAGAGGCATGGCTGTGTCTTCTTGCACATGAACCCAACATTGCTCAGGACAAGAAATGCAAAGGTTGGGGATAGGCACATCCAGACTCTAGTCTCTGTTCCACCTAACTCTTGTCTGCCAATGTCCTAACTACTCTGAACATCAGATAAAGGATCACTGTCATACTGTTGTCATTGCTGCACTTAAAATTCTGAAACTTCCGTATCCACAAAAGCACATTTTCTTTATATAGCATACTCCTGAAATAACAGACAGATGTTTAGTGGTCACTAGTGTTATAATAAGTGGTTCCTCAGACGTGAAGTTCAATGGTATTCACCTTGGGAAGCTTTCTAAATACTGACCTGAGATAACCAGTCTCATATGTTACAGAAATGGCAGCTGGTACTACCGTAAGTACAACCCTCTTTTCCCCTCTGACCTGACAGTCATTGGTGCTCTTGGCCACAAATTCTGCCATGGAAATCATATGATCTTTGCCTTCAATGCTACTTGGTTGTGAGCCTATTAGCAATGCTCCAGTAACAGCTCGATCTCACCAATAGTTATCTGCCATCGAGAAGGGGGACTCTTCTGTTTTTCCCTTGGTGGAGGCAGAAGAGGATGAGGGTGGATCTTAAAGAAAGGAGAGATGAGCATTAAAATGGTGCAGAGAGAACTCTGTCCCCTCCTAATGCTGCCAGCAGCTAGCCCACACAATCACAGCAGGTCCCCAATAGTGATGGCATGGCCCCAACTCCAGCTCCACAGAGCTGCTGTGAACGGCATTAGGAAACACAGAGCTAAACCCACATCTGAATCACCTATGACGTCTTCCCAAAATCAGTTACTCATTGTGTAGACACAAAAAACACTGCTGTCACCTCAAAGGGGACAAGAGAGTTTATTCTGAAGTCAAATATGAGTAACTATGGCCTGGGAACACAGATTTAAGTTACTCCAAATTCATGTTCCCATATGAAAAACAATTGCATAAAATTGTTTTTATAGTAACAGAACAAAGGAAGTCATAAGTCAAGACACTTTTTAAATACACTGGTATAAATACACAGGTTACAGCAGAGCAGGAAACATCAGCTGCAGGCCTCAGACACTCTCTGATGACATTCTGAGCCTTTTGGTTAGTAGAAATTAGGGGTTTGTTATGAAATAAGGTTTTGGTCACAGGATGTTAGCCCCAACACAGAAGTAGGCAAAGATGATGATGATGATTTTAAAGGCTATTTAGGGAGTTAAAAACAGCCTAGGATAAATTTTAAGTAGACTATAGACCTGCAACATTCCATCTTCCCCACAACCACTGATATTCTAATTCATTAATCAGCCTTGCAGAAGGCTCGTGGGATGGACGGCTTCTTTCAGGAAATTTTATTCACAAATAAATCATGGTGTCCTGAGAGAGGCAGAGGAGACAGCTCAATGGTTAAAAACACTTGCTGCTCTTGCAGAGAACCTGGGTTCGGTTCCCAGCACCCCTGTGGTAGGTCACAACCATCTGTAACTCCAGTTCCAAAGGATCCGACACCATTTTCTGGCCTCTGCAGGCACTGCACATACATAGTATACATGCATACATACATACATGCATGTGGGCAAAGCACTCAAACACATTAAGATAAATAAATCTTTTAGCATCTTGAGAATTTAGTGTTCTCTTAACCTCTCTCTCTCTCTTTCTCTCTCTCTCTCTCTCACTCGGCATGTGCATGTGCACAAGTACCTCTTTTAGAAACAGACAACAAAGAAAACAGGCTAGAAACATTTCCTGTCGTGGGAGCCTTCCTAGACCTAGTAACATAGCAAGTGCCAACTCAGCACATGAATCCCCACACATGTTATTATTAACCCCATTTTACAGACCATGGTGACTAAAATTCTATTGAAAGGAACTGACTCTGAGCATGTTTTATGACCATTCTCCACAGTCCTCACAGCCCTGGGAGAATGGAAAGGGTCTCCCTAGATCCTCCTGGCCTCCCAGAGGGGAGAGGTATAGACTGAATGTGGATTTGTGGATGCTGGTGATGCCCCTAACCCAGATGGCATATCTATTCCCCAGAGCATTAGCTATCATGAGCTCCCAACGGTCCCTTCTTTCAGAGAATTGCCTTTGGCTAACAGAAACTGTAGCCTTCTTGGCAGGAATAAAGACATTCTAAAGAATGTGTCCCTCCCCTTGGCTATCTGACTCCTGAAACGCTGCCCAAGAAATTGAAATTTCATTAAAAAAAATCTCACAGTGGGAAAAGGGAAAGGCTGACACGGCCAGCCAGAGTGGGAACTTGTCCCCAGGGGAGCTCACAGTTCTGACAGCTCGTCAGACCACCACACGGGACAAAAGGAAGCTGAGCAATGACAATGGGCGGTGATACACCTTGACCGGGACTGCTCAGCCATGCCCCTTGCCTTCTGTTGAGACCTATGCCAGGACCTGAGGATGGATATGGGGTGGGGAAACGCTGGACCTCTTTGTTCCTCTTCTCAACATGACTACAGTGAGCAGTTCTCTCTCTGCTTTCCACCCTCCTTTGTCTGTTTAATCGGCCCATTCAGGACTGGGGCTGAGTTCAGCTTGCTAGGCTCTGGCGCAAACAACCCAAGTAACAAAACTTGTGCCCTAAGGATGTATGTCCTACCACCAGAGATGGCTCACCGCAAGTCACTGACAGGGCCCACCAGGCCGCGTCCAGTGCGGTGCTCCCCGCTGTGGGAGCCCTGCTCAGCCTGGGAGTCCCCTGCCTCACCGCTGAGTCTGCTGAGACTGCACTCCTGCTTCCCCCACCCTTTCTTTCTCCCCACCCACCCCTTCCCTTCCTTTGCTTCCCTCTGATAACGCCCTCCTATGAATGAAGCCCATCCCCTGCTCTCTCTCACCGAGCTTCTTCTCAGTCCCTAGACGGTTCTCTGCTCTTTTGCTCACCTGTAAAGCCCTGGGATGTGTCCTAAGTGGGTGTGAAAGCAGAAGTGAGATATGACGCTGTTCCAGTTCAGCTCAGTGAGAAAGGACAAGATCTTCCCCTCTTTACCTGCATACAAAGGGGACCTCTGGTCTCTACAGTCAAGAACAAAGGGACCCCAGGTATCAGTACAGAGTGACAACATTCTTGCTGAGAGACCAAAAAGGACATCAAGTGTGCAATGCAGGAAAAACCTCTCCAGCCATGACACTGACGGCCCAGTGGAGACTTGTGCTAACCAAGTGCGTTTTGTACCCAATTCCCCACGGCAGTGGGGGCAGGGATGGGCTGCAGCCTGCAGGAGGGGGATCAGTGGCGCGGGCCAAGGGGGCCATGAGAGGAATTTCAGTTCAGCGCCTTTGCTGGTGAGCCTCCTGTTCACCTTTAAACAGAAGGGCAAGCGGATCTCACCCACCGGATAAAACAGCTTTCTCCGCAATATTGCTTCCTGCCTCCCTGTTTCATCTCGGCTGGCTTCTGCCTCCCTCCACCCTCTTCTGGGCCCCTTTCCCACAGTCAGGGCGGGGTGAACCCAAGCTGATGAGGGCACCTGGCTTTTGAGGTAGCTCTTCAAAGCTGGAGGTCAGGTGTGTTTCTTGGATTTAATTAAGCTGGAAATGAAATCCAGCCCTGGAGTCGCTCGTCCTCTTTATTATCGCATCTCTCACTGCTTGTCAGGCCACGGTGGCTTCCAGGTCTTGAAAAGGAAGATGTGGCATGATTCCCAGGCAGGGCTCTGCTATCTGTTTCAAGGGACATTTCAAGTTCCTCCATGTTAGAATAGAAGGAGAAAAGGAGGAGGAGGAGGAGGAGGAGGAGGAGGAAGCATTCTCAGTGGCCCTCCTAGGGAAAAGAATTGCCCTACTCACAAATAAGGGAAAACATATTTTAAAAACATCATTTCCTGTGCATTTTCTCATTAAAACACAGTATGTGTCGGCTAGAAAGAACCTAAAGAATTAAAAACTCATTTGTAATCTCACCAGCTAGAATAATTGATACTATGGTCTCTCTCTTGCCAGGTGTGTGTGTATGTGTGTTCAGAGACATGAAATTATGAATTGTAAAAAGAAAAAAGACTCTTTATTTCCTGTCTCTGTGTGACACACGTGTGGAGGTCAGAGGGCAGACTGCTGGAGCCAGATCTCCCCTTCTTCCATGTGGATCCAGCTCAAGTCATCAGACTTGGTGGATGGAGCCTTCACCTGCTGAGCCGTCTCACCTGCCCTACATTTTTTACATATGCGCCTACTCATTAATGATACTTCATATAAAATGCTCATTCACTAGGCTCAATGGGGTTCCTCCCATTTTTGTGCAATATGGAATCAGGAAAAAAAAATCAGGCTTTAAAAGAACTTCCGTGCTTGTTAATGCCACTGATTTTCCTATTGCAGTGGTGTTTTCCGCACCTTGTAACATATTCTATAGTCTCTAGGATTAATCAAACGAGATGAGGGGATTTATATCCTGCTGTGAGCCGAGAAGGGAGCTTAACAGTCTCCCAAAATAATATCATTTGACATTCAGAGCCATTAGGCAGCAACAGCAAAGGGCGTTTGTGTTTTAGACTGATTTGTGTTCAGCGGGTGGCAGACCCCTTCCTGTCCCCTTGGCAGCTACAGGGCGCTGACCTTTCTCACTCCAGAGATATGATTGCTTTCACACCCGAAGTGCCTAGCAAACCTCACACTGTTAGCTCCATCCCACACTGGTCGTGCTGGCATTTTATGACTGTCTTGGCTTTATCCAGCTGATGACTCACTAAGACAGGGCTGCTTGCAGAATTAATCACTTCTGAGGTAGCCATTTAGTTGGTTTTCACAAAATTAATAAGTACCACTTTTGCCAATAGCAAAAATCACAAAATCTGAGCTCAGAGGATAAAAAGGACTCTGATAGCTCCTGGTCCAGCCCCTTAGGTTTCTAAATAAAGGGAACTGAGGGGCGAGAGAGGAGAAGGGGCTTTGTTTCCAGGATCTGAGAGTCTGGCTGGAACTGTGCTTTTTCACAGTAGCAGCTTCAGCGTGTAACAGGAATCCTGTGTGTGCAGCTATAACAGAGATGGAACAGCTGAGCAAGGAGCACCAGGGCTGAAGCAGGGTTAGGTGGGAGCCGTGCAGCTCCTGGTCTATCTCAGCTAGTACTGAGATATCCTGAGGAAGCCCCCATCCCTGGGAAACACAGATTAGTCATCTGATAACTACTAGGTCCTGGTATATATGTCACACTCCACTTTCCCTCATGTGAACAGATAAGACCTTGTAACTGACAAAGGGTGGGCAACTCTCCCAGCCTTTTCATTTGCAAAAGAAAAACAATAGTCTCTGCCACAGCAAATGTGATCTCAGCGACCACCCAGATCATGGAAGTGAGAGGGTCTCATGAGTCCCATACAGCATTTCACCCTTGCAGTAACATTGCTGTGTGGTTCAGGCAGCACTAACCCAACCCTAACTTGGAAGAGGAATGATGTCCCGGGCTTGGCCTAGGCCAGTAACTATATATAACTACTAAATGGAAAATGTCAAAAGTCGAGTCAGATTGATAGGTATAAATGATAGATGACACACAGATGATAAATAGCAAATAGATAAATAGGTAGGTGGATAGATAGATACATAGATAATAAATAATAGAAGCCAGACATAATAGAAGATAGATGATAAATAGATAGGTATAAATGATAGATGATAAATAGATATACAAATAGATGATGATAGATAGATGATAGATAGATAGATAGATAGATAGATAGATAGATAGATAGATAGATAGATAG
>CABHPH010150756.1:0-23573 GCA_902168325.1 Peromyscus nudipes
CTTTGCTCGCAAGGCAAGCCCTTTGCTGACTCAGCTACGTCCCCGGTCCTTCCTTAGATTGTGAATGTGCCAGGCTGAGCCTGCTTCCATGAGCTCTAGGCACAGAAAGACTGATATATATGAAGATTTATACAATATAGAAACTTCTTTGCATAAAAATGCAAACCTGTTCATCTTTCTTTAGCCTGTAACTGACCTAATTTACTATTTTCTGAAGTAATCAGTTTTGTGACCGGTTCCCAAAAGTATCCAAGAACTGAGCTGTTTCAACAAAATTTCTTTAATATCTCAGTTAACAAAAAAAGATAATGAAAAAATTAATGATAATTTTAGATATGGAAAGTCCATATATATGTGTACATGTAATTCTTACATATGTATATTAGAGCCCCCATTCTTACCATTTACCATACCACCATGCTCTTTGAAGTCGTCAGTACTCTGGAAACCCCGTCCCCTCCCCGTGGCCTCGGAGGCTATTTCCTGCCCTCACTGGTGAGCCTCTTTTCTGTGGTTCTGTCCTAGATCCCGTTTCCTGGCCAGTCTTTCCCTCTGTCCTGAGACTTCTTTATTTCCTCTCCCTTAGCTCTTCAGGCATCTGTGGATTTCCTTCCCTTTAACCCACTGGCTTCGTGCGCTTTCTGTCTCTCTCGGTGTGAGCCGGTTCAAGCAGGAAGTTTCATCTCTCACCACTGTTGACCGGAACACTCTCTCCCCACTCATGGGAATCGGTCCCTACATCCCCCCCGCCGGACCACCCAGCTCCTCATTTGTGTCCTCTGTCTTCTCACTGGACTTGCAGTCAGCTGCCATGGGAGCATTTACACCACGAAAAGCCCCAAACAGCTAACACTTCATGTTAGCTCTTCCTCCAGACCCCCAGAATCCCAGCTCTCACCCCCAGGAGACTTTGTCTGTCCTACTCATGCCTTAGACGCGTGTGTTCCAAATAAATTGATTGACCTGACAAACCAGCTCTTAATTTCTCTATTTTATTAGTAGAAATGGATATTTTAGTCACTTGGGCTTGGAAACCTTGCCCATATTTTGATTCTTACCCCACTTTTTAATCTGATCAGCCAGTCTGCTGCTGAATGATATGTGTTCAGCTGAATTTATTTCTCTGTACTGTCTGTAATTCTCATTGCTGAGGTGTTTATTGTCGGCTACCTAATCTCAGCTTAATACCCTCTAGTACAATCAATGTTTCCTGTCACTGGAAAACATTTAATTAAAATATATTTTTATTTGGGTATTAAACTAAATGATTCATGTATCTTGCATTATTTAACCCTTAAAGCAATCTTACAGAATGGATAATCAGGGACGTAACAACAAATAACAGGCCTCGCCCTTCCCTGAATCAGTTGCTGCGACCAAGAGAACGACATATGTACATTATTCTCTGAGCCTTCAGGGTCTATTGGGGAGTCAGTGGGATTGATGATACATACACCATGTTGCGGAGAATGGGGTGGGATGGATGCTGTGGAATACAATAAATTTTTATTTAGTGTAGTTATCATTCTCTCCATTTTATGTTAGAATAAATAGATCAAGATTTTAATGAACTTCTCCAAGTTGTTATAGTTAAACCAGTTTTCCTCAGTTTGAAGGCTGCACTCTTTTGGTTTTCCTTTATCATATGTTTTCCAACTTCCCATCGGAGTAGAGGCCGATGGTATAGGGTTTGGCTTTGCCATTGCTTTCCACTGTGATACTGGCCAGTTGCTTCCCCTAACATTATCAGGGAAGCAGGAAGCAAATATTATCTATCCTCAGTAGAACTTTCCGTGGATGGATTTTTTTGAGCTGGAAACTGAGACATGACGGGAATGGAGCTTGGGTGTGGGTTCAGCCTTGGAGTCGGAGCTGAAGTTGAGCCAACCACAGCTGAGTAAACTGGGATACAGAAAGGTGCTGCTGGGAGAAGTGTACTGTTTTTCTGCTCCGTTGCTTCTAAGTTGAGCTGACCAACATCTGTGCTTAAGTCCCCTGGAGAGAACCACTTTTGAAGAAGCATTCATGTGGCATCACGCTTTGAACTGTTTATGGGAGAGCAAAGCATTCCACTCAAAAGCAGCCAAGAACAGAAAACCAGGGGATGGTCATCTCAGAGCTTTTGGATGACTTTTTATTAGTGGAGACATCTGAACATGAAGGGAAACCACGGAGTAGTGATCATGGCCAGCAGCGCCAAGGGCAGGACCCCGCCCCCGTCCCAGGCATGAAGCTCAGAGTGGTTGAAATGAGGTCACTTTCCCTTAAGAATCACATTGGCATCCCTGTAGGGACCAGCGCTGAGGCAGGCTAAGTACAGGGAAGCATGAGGGGGTGGGCTGAGCAACTGTGCAAAACCTTAGAGAATGCAGAGCACTACAAATTAGATTGTGGAAAAGACTGTGGAGCAAAGGGTTACGTCTTTGCCTTCAGTTTATCCATGGGGCTGTTTTTATAATGCTTTTATATTTAGAGAAATCGTTCAATAATATTATTTTATGTCATTCTCAAGGTAGATAGATGGGGACAAATTTTGACCAGGTGTCTCACTATGTCCTAAGTCAGAGGGGTCTTTCAAGTGTACTTACTGCCTTTTTTTTTTTATACTGAGTTAAGATGGATGAGAGGATTTCAGATGACATGTAAGCAACATTTTAGAATTTCACAGTACTACCGTTATTTTTAAGGTTGTCTTCTATTGGTCAAGGATGCTGGTTTCTGTTAGACTGAGATAGATGTGTGTATGTAGAAAGGGTAAAAATTGAAAAGTCTCAAATAGACAGTGGTACCAAGATTCTGTGGGACTGCACAGGTGATACTGGCTGAAACCTGGAGCTTATAACTTGAGTACATCTGTAAGTGTTGTGTCCTAATGTGTCCCGTGGCTCGATCCTGACCTCACAGTTCGATCATAAACTGACCGTGCTGTGCAGTTGGCAAGTAATGAGTTGAACTGTGCCCCTCCCCCACCTTTCATTCTGTGTGGCCTTAGTTGAAGATGGAGTTCTTGTGGGGAGTAACCAAGCTGAAGTGAGGCCATCAGGATAGGCCTTCATCCACATGTACCTTTCTTGTGCACATAAAGGTGTCATTTACAAGCAGAAGAGATGGCCACTAGCAGAATCTCCCTCGCAGCCCTCAGAAGAAAGCAGCCCTCCCAACACCAGTATTTTGGGCTTCCAGCCTCCAGAGCTATAAAAAAATACATTTCTGTTGCTCATAATACCCAGTTTGTGGTTATTTTTTTTTCCACAGACCTCATAAGATAGCACTTTTTTTTTCTGCTTAAAAGCTGTGAACATGGGATTGGTGAGGTGGTTCCGCATTTAAGAGCACTTGCTGCTCTTAAATTTGACCTGCACCCATATCAGATAGCTCACAGCCAGTTCCAGGGCATCTAATGCCCTCTTCTGGCCTTCATGGGCACTGCACGCATGTGGTATACATAAACTCAGGCACATGCACATACACATAAAGTGAAAATAAATATTTTTAGAAACTAGGAAAAATAGTAACAGCCCCCTCCCCTTCTTATTTTGAGATTACTTCCTTTCCATGGGAGGACTCCCATGACATGAGTCTCTCCTCCATGGCATTGAGGTCACAATGAGTTGAATAGCTGTCTTCTTCCAGAGTGGCTTTCATCAAAGCATTCCAAGTTTCAAATTAAAAGTGCCTCCTCCTGGGCTTCAAGGCCTTCCCTGCCTGTCATTCCTCCCCTTGCTTCAGAATGCTTCCTCCTCTCTGAGCCGCTGCTCAGCTGGGGTGCCTCCTGCTGGAGCTCCTTTTATGTGCAGTTCTCTACATCTCCAGACTGTGTCACCCTGAGTCATCTCAAGGTCTTTGTGTGGAGCCAGGACTGCTCTCTACATCTCGTGCTTTCTGATTTTCCATCGCATGTCTGGCCCCTTTAGAACCGTCTCCTTTAGAACTGGCACTATCCCCTGAAACTGAAGAGCCCTGATTGAATTTCTGCAGAATCTGGCCCTTAACGACAAGCTGCTTCTGCTCCAGCTGAGCTATCTCAGTCTGTCTTCTGGTTGGGTTGTTATTCAGTCTTCAACATGTGGTATTGTCTTCTTTCGTGGACCAGTTCCCCGCTTGCTAAGAATGTAGGATGGCCTGTTGTAATCATGCTTGAATCCTCAAAACCAATTTTCTGATACAAACTCAATAAGGGTTTGTTAAACCCATAAGGAGTTTATTTTTTTCTTCATTGAGGGGGGTGGTTGAGACAGGCTTTCTCCATATAGTCTTGGCTGTCCTGGAACTCACTCTGTAGACCAGTCTGGCCTTGAACTCAGAAATCGCTTGCCTTTGCCTCCTGAGTGCTGGGATTAAAGGAGTGTGCCACCACGGACTGTCACAGGATTTAATGGAGAACTGAGACTCAAGTCCTCTGCTCCCATTGGACATGCACCTGAATGTTCTTCTACTGTCTAGATTCAGAGTCTAGTTAGTTCTGGACAATATTTCCATGACTGTGTGGACCCTCTTCTTAGGGAGCTTTAAGATTGTTCTGAATGACTTAAGCAACGGTCTGATTAGATATAACAGATCGACGACATAATATTTTCCTTTTCCCTGTAATCTCTCTCTCTCTTTGTGTGTGTGTACACATGGGTGCATATGTATATATGAAAGCTAGAGGCTGATGTTGGGTGCTTTTCTCGACTCTTCTTCACGTTATTGTTGTTGTTACTATCATTACACGTGTGTGTGTGTGTGTGTGTGTGTGCGCGCGCGCGCGCGTTAGAGGACAGCTTGTAGGAGTTGGGTCTCTCTTTCTACTGTGTGGACTCGGGGGACTTAACTCAGGTCCCCAGGCTTGGTGGCAAGTGTCCTCGCCCTGGGAGCTGTCTCCTCTCAGCCCAGCTTCCAACTTGTTTTTGGAGAGCAGGGTCTCTCGCTCACCCTGGAGCCACACTAGACAGGCTGGGGAAGCCCCGTGGATCCACCTGCCTCCCTTTGTCACGTGGGTGCTAAAGCGCGGAACTCTTCGTCCTCACGCTTGTGCGGCAGTCGCTTTACCCCCGACCCGTCTCCCAGCCCTTTCTGCTGTGGTCTCTTAAATTTTCACTTCTGGGAGCAAACCCAAGTACATACCATTTCCTAGAATCCCTTCTACATTGAAGGCACTTTGTCTGCTTGTCATGTTTCGCTCCTTATAACCAACACTGCTGTGTGAGGTTGAATTTCTCATCACTCTTAGTTTTCTATGACCAGATGTGCTGTTGCCATTTACGAATTACTCTCTCTCCAAATGTGATATCTGCATTTTTTTCCCTCTGAAGAGGGAGATGATGAACAATAATGAGACTTACAAACCTAAGGGGCGGGAGAGATTTTACCCTCAGGATGAGTCTGAGCCAGACCAAGATCTCAAGACAACAAAGAGAATGTTGAAGAGAAGGAGTAGGATATCCTTTCTTCCATGATCAAGCCTTGTGTGGGGCCAGTGCCCTCCTCTGTGATAGGCTGAATCCCCTCTGCCCTCTTCTGTGATAGGCTGAATCCCTACTGCCCTCCTCTGTGATAGGCTGAATCCCCACTGCCCTCCTCTGTGATAGGCTGAATCCCCACTGCCCTCCTCTGTGATAGGCTGAATCCCCTCTGCCCTCTTCTTTGATAGGCTGAATCCCCACTGTCCTCCTCTATGATAGGCTGAATCCCCACTGCCCTCCTCCATCCTAGGCTGAATCCCCTCTGCCCAGTCAGGGGAGGCTATTTTGAGGAGTCCTTTGTTTCTCTAGGAAGAACATCCGATTCAAAGTTAATTACTGTCCACAGATCAGGCTCAGGCTAAGGAACTCCAAGCCAGAGAACCGACCTAAGCAAATATTTTTGGGATTATTGTGCCACTTTGGTGAGTTTTACTAACAATGGATTTCATGTAAAATTGGCTCAAGTTGGTAACTCGGGACCAGCACTGACCTCAGGCTAAGATATGAGATCCTGTCTCCTGGCAGTGTGGCATCTTGCATTCCTGGCTTCATGCCTGAAGTTCTGCCTAATGGATGGTAACTCTGCCTCAGATTATAGATACAGCATGTAATAGACCGCATGCTCCTTTGTGGTCTTTTACAACAGGTAGGGTCTCTAGACTAAAGGAAACCCTTGGGTCAGCTGGTGGATTCTGAAACTCAAAAGCTAAGAGATCTCGAGAACGTTAGAGCTGTGTGCAGGTTTGAGGATGACAGGTGGGCCAAGAGCATCAGGTTGACACAGCACCAAACTGGTCTAGGAACTAGAGTAAGGAGAATTCTGAGCCATACCAAGGAATAGAAGCCCTAATTTTTATGTCCTAAAGACATCTTTGAGATTACTTATTCAAACTCTTACATTTTATTCCGTAAGAGAGAGGCTTAGATACTTGCCTCCGTTTTCATGGCCAATTAGTAGAAACTTCAGGACTAAATCTCAAGTTGGGAAAGTCATGAACCTTGCCTGTGTTCTCTCAAGGTACAGCCTAAGCTGTTTTCTCCAGAGCTTCCTAGCCAAGCCTTCATTTGTGGTGGGTTGCTGAGGAATTGATGAATTCTCTAAAACAAAACAAACCCCCCATGGTTTTGTCCATACAATTTCAAGTCACAAGTAACCAGCTCCAAAAATCCTTGAAGCGGTTGGCAATCGGTTCTAGCTTGTCATGATTATAGTCTCCTGCTCATTGTGTTTGGCATTGTTGGTAGCATGTTGGTGGCCATCGTCTTGTGAGATAGGTAGGTAAGTGATGGGAGATGAAATAGTGTGATTAAAGAAGGTCTTGCTCACCGATTCGTTCCCATTACCTGAACCTGCATTCTCTGGCTTCTGATTTCTCGACACGTTTCTGTAACTTTCTTGCATTAAGATATGGTAGTAGATGTAACTGTGTGGTCACAACACAGGTGTGTGGGTTCTCGAGACTCCGTGGAATGAAGACTCAGAGGCATCTTAAGAATGAGGCTAGCCTTTCATGGCTGCAGGGAGGGTCCAGCCTCCAAGGACTGAAGCACTATCCCTTTGCCTAGGGGATTTTTATTTCTCTCTAATTACCGTTTAGCCAGTTAATTTACTTACCTTCAAAGCAACCTAAAAGGAGCTCCCAGAGACCAAATGCCAAGTGCAAATTACTTGATTTCTCAGGTATCAGGGTTTTCTGGTTTCCTGAACCAAGTTTTGCATAGGCCTTTGATCCTTGGGGGACTCTCTGATCTTTGACTGTCAGGCCAGATTCACATAGGGCAATAAGAGAAACAAAAGGTAAGAGAAACAAAAGGCATGGTTAAACAAAGGAAGGATTGGGGCTAGGTGCTGCTCTCTGGAACCAGGCCAGCAGCTCAGCAGGAATGCACTACTGGATTCTAAGGGAGGATGGTTCCTTAGGCTCTGAAGCATTTCAAAACTGCTGTGTTGTATAACTCAGAATTTGGTGTCCATAAAGACTTTGCTTCTGCCTTGCATCAGGACAAAAGATCCAATGGAAGGGTCTAAACATTTCCCAACCATCCATTCATCCATCCATGGTTTTCTTTTACTGATGTAACCAGACGGGATATGGCACTTCCCTACCAAGTAAAACAGTTTTAGGGACTGGAGATGAGAAGATACTGGAACACTGTTATTAAAATCATGACCTTTCAGAGAGTACCAGGTTTCAGAGCTGGAAGTACCCTAAAGATGATCACCTCTCTTGATGACTTGTAATTGATAAAGTAAAAAGTGGACTGTGTGTCTTGGGAAGGAAGGTCTTCTGGAGCAAGGATACTGGGGCTGGAGGGCTGGGAGATCTGGGGTTCAAGTATAGAACTATGCTATAACTGTCGACGTGTACCTACTGCTGGCTGGGGTGACATCAGAAGACTCTGAATCTGGAAAGTCAGGAAAGGTTTGTTGGGTTTAGAAAATGATAACAATTTTCTTCCATCAAGAGATCTAGAAACTTGATAGAACTTCTTTATTATACATAGCCCATGTGATATAAAGAGTATGATGGATGCTTTAGACAAGTAAGTAATCATGGGAAGGGTCAGGGAGTGAGTTATGCTATTTAACTATTAAAGTGCACTGGTTGGGGCACACATCCCATCTCCATATCCACTGCCATGTTTCCCGTCATCTGTGCACAGTAGATAAAAAGGTATTATCCAGGTGCCTGCAGGTTGCAACAGGCAGCCCAATTCAGGGAACTAAACCCCAGCCCTCTGGAAGAGCAGCAAGTGCTCTTAACTGCTAAGGCATCTCTCCCTCTGGTATGTTTTATATTTTATGCAGCATGATTGGGTACTTACTATGTTAGGTACCACCACAGCACTGGGGTCACAGCAGGGAAGGTTAGGGTTCTGCAGCACGGATATTTTCTATAGGGATGTTTCAGGGTCAGATAGCCCAGTTCTAAAACATCCCTTTATTATATGAATTCAGACTTTCCCTCGGAGCTTAATAGCATTTAGAGAAAATCAATATAACAATGTTGGCTGACTATAGCCATTAAGTGCTTGCATTGAATATTACTAAAATGTCAAGCTTGGGTGAGTGTGAGGCCTGAAATGCATGTTGTGGCTTGATTTGTAAAGAAAGTCTGTGTGCTTTAGAAAACAGCTAAGATGAGGAAATAGGGCAACATGCTTGGTGTAAACCTGAGTAAAGGCCTTAAAAAAGCATCTGCTATACAATCCGCTACATAATTAAAGCTGGGAGAAAAATGTGTTCTCTTCCCTGCCTTCAAACGACCTGAGGCCCTGTTACATTTGGTCATTCTTCCCGGTGTACTTCCTCAAGCTGACAGGTTTTTATAGGCATGGTTATCTTATCTTGCCCACAGAGAGTGAATTTTCCAGAATGTTTTGGTTCATTTCCTTGAGAGCTTTTGAGCTTTAGGGTTTTGTTTTTGTTTTTTGTTTTTTGTTTTTTTTCCGCTGACAAGAGATAGCTGTAAAACTTTAGGGAAGTGACTCAGTCTCCTAAAATAAATCATGCAAGTTGCGAAGGGCTTTGTAATCAAGTCACACTTTGCAGAAATGAGCTGCAGAGTATAAATGTCTTTATAAGGACATTTAAAAAGATGGCATCTTCAAGATCTGAAGGTTTGCAGTTACCGAGTCTCTTTCATATGGGATGAATTTTTAATGATAGTCTACCTTTCCCTGGGACTCTTTTTTCCCCCTTTCCTCTTTGCGATGCTAAGAGTTGGAACCAGATCTTACCCATGCCAGACAAGCCCTCCATCACTGAGCTACATCCTTTACCCCCTAGAAATCTTTTTTATCTCATCTCTGTGTATGGAGTTTATCTGAAAAGCAGACATTTTTAATGTTTTATCACTTCAGTAGTGTGATCATGTTTCTTAAAATACATCTATTAAATATATCTTTCCTGCACACCACCTGTCACCAAATAAAGTATCAAAATGAACTCAGGTCCTCGTACTTGCATGGAAAGTATTTTCCTGACGGAGCCATCTCCACACCCAGAAATGGAAAATGTTCACGTTTTGTCTTTAAATGCATAGGTATACAAGATCTCTGTGAAAGGTATATTTTTACTTGCCTGATATTTCGAAATATTTGGTCAGAGGCATGCCTGATACATGTGTTTAGAAATAAGGTTGTTAAAAAAAATTTACCCAAACAATGTTACAAGAGAACTTTGGTTTTTTATATACAATTTGTAATGATACAAATGATCTTCCTTTCTCTGTCAGAGTAAAGAAATGTTAACAATGGATTCTATATAGTGGACACATCCACAAAAATACTCCTTTTTATTATTCGGTTTTGAGATAGAACTTTCCCTCTGTAGCCCGGGCTGGCCTTGAACAGTTTTCCCTCGGCCTCCTGAGCACAGGGATGATGGGAGGGACTCTGGCCATGACGCCTGACTTATAAATGTACTTGTAAAGAACGTGTATCACACTGCACATTTTTCTCTAAATGACTTTTGTTTTCACTTGGCCACCTAGCCGTCTGAGTGGTCATTGTTCTTCACATCTTCAAAGCACTGAACATGACAGTACCATCGTTTATTCAACCACGACCTTATCACTGGGTCGGCTCCAACGTTTGATAGTGTAAGTACAGTGGCTCCAGCTGCTGTATTCATGATATTTGCTTTCTCTAATTCTTAGATACTTAGGTAAAACTGGGATTAAAACATTTAATCCCCCCCCCCCCCCCGACAAACAAATAGTTCATCGTATATTTTAAATCACACATTGTTCTAAACATGACAAAATCTTGTCCCCCTCCTCTCTTAGTCAGGTTGGATGAGAACAATCTCTTTGTCCACTGTGTGTACTGTGTGTGCTACCCGTCTGCTGGCCACTCAGTGGCCATCTGGGCGGTAGAGGTGACTGCAGCAGTTCTGCGTGCCTGTGTTCAGCCACCCTCATTTTACTTCATTCTGGCCACAAAGGGAAAGGCAGCGATGCTCAGGACCTAGCGTGTGGTGACGGGAAGGCACTGCGTTGGCTTGACCTTTGCTGCCTTGTTGTGATAGCTCTATTCTTAGTTGTCATTCCTGTGAAGCTCCTACTGTACCTAAGTCTAGATGAAGCTTTATCATGTGTATCAAACAGTATAAAGAAGAGCTGGTGGAATGCGCAGTCCCCGGTGTTCACCGGGACTCTCAGAACATGCCTTCCACAGATACAAGGGAATGGCCAACGTGCTCCTGAACAACCTGTGCTCATGTTTTTGGGCATTCATGCCAGCATCTCCTTTGTTTGCTATTGCTGTGTGGCCCAGCCTGGCATCCCAATCTTTCTGCCTCTGCCTCTCATGCGCTGGGATTACAGGAGTATGCCATTACACACAGCTCTTGTGCTAATATTTCTAAACAAACTTAATTTCTAGGCATGAAATTGCTAAGGCAAAGAGTACGTGCATTTAATTTGAAGGATACTGCTAAATCTCTCTTTAGAAATGTCAATTTAGTAAATCCTTCATTAAGCATGAAATGAAATGGATGAGAAATTTCTCTAATAAGAATTACAAGTGAATAGCCAAGGCATGTTCTGTAAACTAAGTTGAATAAGGTTATGTATGCCTTGTGGCAGTATAAATTTTGTAGTTTTAAGTAGATACAAGTTGAATAAAAAAAATGGAAGTTAAACTTCGTATTTTACATTTTATGAGAATGCAAGTTAGTGGTTCAAAGAGAGGGCAAAAAGTCACCTCTGGGTCTTGAAAACCTGAGCAGGGTTGGGTAAAGGAGAGTCTGTATAGGAAGATGCTGTTTGGGGCAAAATGATATTTAGTGAAGTTTTCGTGATTTTTAAGTAAACCAACTAACGGTGACTGGGATTCCGTCCAAGAGGGTCTTTGTGTCAGGACAATGCAGATCTTTAGACTACAGAGCAGAAGGAGAATAGCAAAATTTCCTGTGCATATTTGCTTTATAAAAATAACCTTCTCTTGAAAGCACATTTACGAGTTTCGAGTGTCCGTGCTTCTGAACTATTTCTAGACTATCCTGTTGCAGTCAGAGGGCTTGGTCTTAATACAATACACAGGCTTATCTTTCCACTCAAGAGCTAAAGAGTACTATCTGTCCCAGAGGCATGCAGGCATTACTCATCTACCCTACCCTTCCCCAACATGAAACTCCTTCCTCTGTCTGTCCCATTTCCTTGCTGATGTACATAACAGGAGTGAAGCAACTCCTCCGTGCTGGCAGTTATAATTAGGCTGCCTGCTTGAGAGAGGCCTCAAGAGCCCCGCAGTTAAGGCTAGTGACTAATGTACCAACCACTAGTCAGGCTGAGATTAGAGAAACTGTTGTAAACTTGATGATGTTCTTTATATCTAGGAAGATCCTGCAGAGGGGCCTGTTACTTTCCAATGAGACAGAATCTCCATGCTTCCACCATTTCCCATAACTACTCTTGTAACCCTGTTTGTTATATAATTCTGTTATGTTGGGATCTTCTTTGAGACCAGAAGTGATTATTTAAATCCAGACTATCTTTTCTTGTGTTGAAAGTTGGGTTTGGCAATACCCAGTGTACTTTCTCCTGGCTGAAAATGCCGGTAGACCTGGCATTGGTGGGCAGCAGTGTGAGTGGTTCAAAGAGAGGACAAAAACTTTATTCCTATTCAAACTGTGTTCAGAACTTTATTGCTATTTGCTAACAATTTGAAATGAGTTAGGCCTGAGAGTCCTAGTATGTCCGTCCTACCTAGTAGATTGTGGCTAGAAGGAAAACTTGGGATGTTCAGATGGGCTCCAGTTAACCCCAGCTTTGTCAATGACTACCTGCTTGAACTTGAACAGTGGTGCCGTCATCCAGCAGGACTGTAGAGAGGGATGGAGAGCATCTAAAGAGTGTCTTGTGCCATGCTTGACTTAGAGGAAGCTCTTGAGTGACAGCAACTGTTCTCGTGGGTGGCACTTCCTTCCCAATTTTATAGACTACTTAGAATAGTCCCACTCAGAGTTCTCCACCAGAGTATTCTGACTTCGAAGATGGGAAATACATAATGTTGGTCTATAGTTTAGCTCCAATGAAGCTACTAGTAGGTCCAAAATATTTGAAGTCTTTAACTTCAGCTCTTTGAAATACACATGTATGTTCTTGTAGTAGTTCTTACTGTTTTGAAAACATCAATTAAATTACATCAATTGAAATCGAACATCAATTAAATTATTGTTATTTGGAGTATCACCCTCTTCCAACATGGGGAGAAAATAGCCTCCAAGAATGTGGTCTGTATTTCTGGTAGATTTGGGCATGGGAAATAGGACACCTCTGTGTGCTTCTGGAATACACTTTACCCCACTTGAGACATGTAGCCTGAGAGAAGCTTTAGGGCTGTTGAAACTCGCATGCAATTGACATTTCTTAGTTAAATGTGAATTTGGGGAGCTGGTGTATTATTAGTGTTAGAGTAACATACTATAACACTGGATTGTAAAAATTCATTGTGAACCCTGCTTTCCATTTCTACTTTCTTTTTTTTTCTTTTCCTTGAGACAGGATATCCTTGTGTAGCCTATGCAACTTATTAAGTTGCTCAGGTTGGCTTCAAACTCACAGCGATCTTCTTGCCTCAACCTCCTAAATCCTTGGATTACAGATGTAAACCACTGTGCTCAGTTTTGAACTCTAAGTTCTCTTTCCCCCAGAGCTGTTGCTCTGCTGTATCTGCATGAATCTTTTGCTCTCTGAGGACCAGGTTTCGGGGATAGAACATCCCGGGAGGCCTAGCTGCATGTAGTGGATATGACTAGGTGATAAATGAAGTATTGTAAATAATAGACGTATGTTTAGGTAACTCAGTAGAAATCCTTACAGGTCTTTAGAGTTTAGTGAATTTTGATAGTTGGAAAGGAGGGATAATAGGGTATTTCTTTTCCTTTCTCCGTAGCTGTTAGATGTCTCACTGCTATCCACTCTACCAATCCTGAAAACATTCATCCATACCTGTGAGAATATCTATTGCTTTTACAAAGATCTATGGAGAATGCATGAAGTTTTTGCCCAGTTATTAAACATGTTTATTTAATTTGTCATTTAATCATTAGCCTTCTTCAGTAGCCGCACCACTGTTCATTCCCAGGAGCACAAGGTTGACAGTGTCTATGTTTTCCTCAACATTTATTTTCTGTTTTTAAATAACAGCTATCCTAATGGGACCTGGTGATACAGTCCAATAATCCTTTATATTCCGGAGAGTAAGGTAGTAGGATTTCAAGTTCAAGGCCTGTTTGGCTATAATGTGAGTTCAAAGCCAGCTTGGGCAACTTAGTAAGCCTCTCCCTCAAATTAAAAAGTAAAAAGATGACTGGAGAGGTAACTTTGATTAGAGCTCTGTGTAGTTAGCATGTACTAGCTATGGTATCATTGTGATTTTTTTATTTGCATGTTTCTAAAGATTAACAACATTGACCATCTTTTAATATGCTTGTTAGTTATTTATATGTCAGTTTTGAAGAAATGTTTATTCAAATGCTTTGCTGATTTTTCAATCTGGTGGTATGGTGGGTTTTTACTTATTTATTTGGTTGTTGATTTGTAGGAGTTCTTTATATATTGTGGATCCTCATCAGGGCTTAGTGGGTTGCCTGCATTTTCTGCTCTGGTGTGAGTGTTCTTGTGATTGCACTGTTCTATTGAGTTGAAGTCCTAACCCCCAAGGTGGTGGTGTCGGTATATATAAATGGAAGGTGGTTAAGTCAAACATGCATTCTGCTGAATGACATAGGGCCCTTATAGAGGAGATCTCAGGGGACTTGCTTTTCCCTTCTACCTTGAGGATGAGACGGTGCCACCTGTGAGAGCACAGTCCTCATTAGACACTGGTGTGCTGGTTCTCTGATCCTGGACTTCCATTTTCAGAATTCAAGTCACCAGTTCAAGATACCGTGTCCCACGTGGACCAAGAGCACCAGCTCAGTCTCTTTCCTGTGGATAATCTTGTTTTTCCGGCACTGCATGTTCAGAGACCCTCCCGTTGAATGTGAAACAACATGAAAGTGAACATTGTCCACCCTGTTTTTATTTCTCTCAGAAGAGGGATTATGGTGTCCTGGATGTTGACATTGTGCCAACTGGAATTTATGTCCTGCTCTGCTCCTGGCTGTTTCCCAATGCACTAGTCTCCTTTTTCTGAGTCAGTGTGCTGGAGGAACTACCATCTTCCAGGCTCCTGTGTATGCCGAGTGGTCTGAATTCTCATGGTCTAGAGGTGGTTTTATTGTTTTGTTAAAACTACAAAAGCAGTCCAAAGTTCAGACAGAGATGGGGGAAGCACTTTGTTCTGAAACTGAAGAGTCGGCATGTGTTATTTCCCCCTTATCTAACAGATTTATTTTATGCCTTAGCTATCAAACATATAGAACATGAATTTTCTCGGGCTTCACTCTTGTTATTGGCTGTATTTTCCTGGGATCATTTTCTAGGTATAACGTTTTGCACCCACAGAGTGATGTTCTCGTGTTATTGTTTTCTCCATTGATTTAGAAACTCGTTTCTTTGTTGACTTCCATTGCTTTTGTATTTCTGTCATGCTTGCCAGCAATATTTCCGAAACATAGTGGTGACATTTGGCATTTTCACATTTTATGTTTTCTTAAGGAGAATGACTCATTTTTTCCCATTACCTTCTCCAACTTCTGAGGTTCATAAACTATAATTTGTGTTTTAGAAGATGGAATACACTTTACTGACAAAGCAGAAACAATCTTATTGACTTCTCTGACTTAGATATTTATAGTTAACAATTAAATTGCATTTCCCTTATGTGTCTGTGCATAGATTTCAATCAGTGAATGTAAAACTGAAACTCAAGTAGCTGGAAGGACCCGTAGACACATCTCATAGCACTGACACACACACACACACACACACACACACACACACACACACACACACAAATGCCTTTCTTCTTGTATGTGTGTGTGAGGTGAATAATAGAAAAACCTAGAATGCTGAGTGCAGTATGACTGAAGTTTTATTCTGGAAAGAGTTGTGTAATCAGTTAACAGTGTTCAGAATGGGCAAGAGATGAAGAAAAACATCACTTGGTTTTATTATCAATGTTAGTTTTTTTACATATAATAAAACTATATCTAGCTGGGTGATGGTGGAGCACCATCCCAGCACTTGGGAGGCAGAGGCAGGTGGATCTCTATGAGTTTGAGGCCAGCCTGGTCTACAGAGCAAGTTCTAGGACAGCCAGGGCTGTTACACAGAGAAACCCTGTCTCGAAAAACCAAAATATGTGTGCGTGTCTGTGTGTGTGTCTGTGTGTGTGTATGTATGGGTGTGTGTGTGAGCATACATACACATATGTGTCCCTTGTGCATACCTACCCAAACCTCAGAAACAGAACTTTATTTGGAAATAGGATTTTATAGATTGATTTAGTGATGAGGTCATAGTATAACGTAGAGTGAACCTTAAACCCAGTGGCTGTCTGTCTAGGAGAAGGGGGGATGAACAGAGAGGTACAGGCGAGACCCCTGGTGACCAGCAGAGATCGGAGTCGGTGCAGCCACAAGCCAAGGGGCATTCCAGACTGCGTGTAACCCGGGAATCGAGGAACCGACAAGGCAAGGTTTTTCCCTAGAGTCTTGAGAGGAGCCAGGGTTGCTGCTGTCCTAGTCTGTGCTTTGATGTCCCCAGAACTGTGAGGAACTAAGTTTTTATTGTTTTGAGCCCATCTATTTGTGGGGCTTTGTTGTAGTAGTTCTAAGGAATTATGTATTATTTGAGACTAAAGTCCATACTTTTTTATGTAGTTCCTAAGAGTTAAGTAGATCATGAGAAGGAAATTAGGAAATCTTAGACTTTCCTGTTGCTGTGATAAAATACAATTTATAAAAGAAAGCATTTAGTTTGGGGCTCCCAGTTCCCAGGGGTAGTAGAATCCATGACTCTCACGATGAGGAGCATGACATCAGGCTGGGATCTTCTGTGTGGTCAACAAGCATGAGACAGAGATAGAGCCTGCCAACTGGAATGGTGTGGGCTTTTGAAACCTTGAAGTCCACCCCCAGTGACACACCTTCTCCAACAAGGCCACACCTCCTAATCCTTCCCAAGCAGTTGCACCAATTAGGGTCCAAGCATTTAAACATACGAACTTAAGGGAGCTATTCTTATTCAAACCACCACACAGCCCAATTAAAAATGGTTTGATGGGATTCTTGATTGAGTGCTACACCAATCAGACTTTCTGAAGAATACAGCTTCTCACCTCAGTGTAGAACTCCCAACTACTTCTCCAGCTCCATGTCTACCTGCATGCCTCCATGCTTCTTCCTACCATGATGGTAGTCTAAACTCCTGAACTGTAAGCCAGCCCCAGTTAAGTACTTTCCTTAGTAAGAGTTGCTGTGGTCATGATGTCTCTGCACAGCAATAGAACAGTGACTAAGTTGGTACTTAACCCATTCTTACCACAAATAAAAGCGTTCTCATCTGTTGTAAAGCCTTAATATATTGTTTCTGTGATGACAGGTTTTATAGAAGCGTGTGTAGTTGTTTTCAGATTCACAAATGCATTGCCCCAGCAGGCTTTAAACACGAAAATGTTGCATTGTTGAACAACAAGAAGGTTGTAGGTGGGTTACTTCCCCCCAGAAAGCTAAGAGCACATTCGCTAAGCTCCCCTTACCATGCTATGAACTAGTACAATTTCGGTTTTGCGGGTGAGAAAAGCAAGGTACAGAGCTGACTGGGTCTCCTGACATTTATTATTCCATTGCAGAGACTTTTGATGCTCAGGTTCAGATGAGATCAAGAGGCTGCTGTGAACTCACGTGATAATCTGGGGACTGAAAAGGAACACTAGGCAGAATGTTAAAATCATACCCCCCTGAGAATTAAATGATGAAGCTGACATCGTTTGAAACAACCCTTAAAAGTTTGCAGGGTTTTCGGGTGTTTAACTCAGAAAGCTGCTGGTGAAGGCTACAGACTCCAAAGATGAGTGGCCTGGCTGGGAGATTTGAGTTGTCCCTTTTTCTATGACTTTGAGCCAGCTACTATAGTTTCAGTTACTGCACAAATAAAACAGATGCTGTGATGAGATCTGCCTCATGGAGTCGTTGGGAGAATGATGAGCTAATGTGATACAGTATCTTAGTATCATGATGGTTCTTCACACAGTACCCAACACTGAGGAAATATTAAATATTATTACTCCGAGTCCTGACTCTAACAGACTTAAGATCTTGAAATATCTAATGATATCATGAAAAATCAGAAAGGATCTTGGGTAGTTACAGAGCTTCGTGTGAGCAATATAATCCCTGGAAGGACCCAGCTTAGTCACCGTTTAGGGAGATAAAGAGTTCCTGAGCTGGCATCTGTGTGGTCACAGGGACCAGAGGTTCATGAATTAGATGGCTATCAGAAACCTTTAATCCAGAAGTGTTTCTGATTTCTTGCTCCTTAGGAAACTCATGCTAAGTGGTTTTCCGAGAAGACCAGAGGATGCAATTCAGCTCCCAGTAAAGCTTTCATTCTTGGTCCTCCGGGTCTACCCTTTCGATTCTTGCCCATGGTTCTTAGGACCGAGAATCCTTCAGATCCAGCATAGTGGCTATTCATCAACTCACCTTCTCCAGGTACATTTTCCAGGTTGGTTCTGTTAGAAAAGTTTCCCAAGGCCAGTCAGTTCAGGACTCCATGGGAGTCAGAAGGCTTCTAGAGCTTTGGTATTTCCTAGTGCAGGTTATGACCTTCTAAGTAGGGCACAGATTGCCCATTCCATTCTGCTCTTACATTTCCAGGATCCTCTTTTTCCTAGCAATTTCTCAAAACACTAGAGTTTCTAAAAATGTACTTTAGAAAATGATGCAATGAGGAAATAACTCTCTTAAGGCTACTAGCTGGCTCATCTGTCTGCGTGCAACAAGACAATTCCAAGATGCGACAGTTAATTTCATGCACGAAATGTTCTCTAATTAGTAGTGTTCAGTGGCTGTGCCTGATGGAGAGAGAAACCAGATATGGATGAAGAATTTGTCCTGCATGGTCCATCAAATGACTAATCCACAGCAGATTGTGAATCAACCACATTCTATCATTTACCAACACAGTATATCCGTGCTTCACTTCCTGGATGCTTCTAAGGGTTATCCTGTAGTTTTATAGTCTGCTCCTTTGTCAGGGTGTTCCTCATAGTGTGAGGAGCCATGCTCCTAATGCTTGTTTTTCTTGTCAACAAAAGTTAACTCATAATAAGGACAAGGCAGATGTGGACCTGTGTTCCTGGACCTGAGAACTGCACACACCCAACAGCGCTGGTTGTTTTCACTCTGAAAAACTCAAGAAACTATCATGATATTTGGTTGTGGTGTGTAGAAAAATTAACCCCTTCCTTTCTTTTAAACTTCCATTCTTATGTATTGAGAAATCATCTGTACAGTTGGATGCTATACAAGTATTAAGAGGGAAGAAAAAAGTGTAGGTTGAAGGCCCACAAGTGCATAGAGGGCAGCATAAGGTAACATTTGTACATGTGTGTAGAAGTCAGAGTTCAGGGCTGAATCCTGGCTCTGCTGGGAACTGACTGTGCGCCTCCTGTGGGCATCTCTAACCTGCAGGATTATTTTCCGAGTTAAATGGAGTTATAAAGAACAGCAAACAATGCATGGCAGGTAGGAAGCATTAAAGAGCGTATCTCATTATGTCCTTAAAGACATGAAGAATCGAGAAATTAGTCTTTATTAAATATTTTTGTGTAATCATAACGAATTTTTATTTTTAGAGGTGTTTATCGGTAACAAGATTGATAAGCCTTATTTAGGCTAATATTTAGGGTAATAAGTCTAATATTAGGATTATGACCTTGAAGCTGATAAAATTCACAGGGGGCCTCTTCAGTGAATAAGTGACTAATGACAATCGTGTAGTCACAGCAAGACAGCAAATGCTCTCATCCACATTCTTCTCCTGTGTAACCACACAAGCCTGAGAAATGTTTTCCCCACCATTGACTTAACGCTGAACTGGTACCGTGAGAACGCAGCTCTGGAGATTATTTCTATGTTTATATCTCTATCTGTATTTATCTGTATTTAAGGCTTCAGCCATAAGGTAGTTCCTCAGAGATGTGATTTTGACAAGTTTTTAAGTTTTGTGTTTTGCTCGAGTCGCTGTAGCAAAGTAACTTAGCTAATTTATAAGCAACAGGAATTTACCCCTTGTAGTGCAGTGGCTGGCAAGTCCAAATTCAAGGTACCAGCAGATTCAGTCTCCGGTGAGGCCTGTTCTCATCAGTGGCTCCCCCAGGCCTCTTTTGTATGAAAATCAATCTCTTTGACCAGGGTTCCACTCTCCTGATGGACACATCTCCTAGAGCCCCCCTGCCCTTATTGGGGATTCAGTTTCAACATAGGGATTCTTGGGAGAACACAGGCATTCAGATGCAGTGCTCTGCAAAGTATTTCAGCCCATGCCCACTGGTAGAGTTGAAATCTTTTTAGTATGTGTTCCTTCAATATTACTGCCACCAAGAAAATTGTCAGAGGTTCGTGGGGAAAGACTTAACATAGCTTTAATATGTAAGTGATATGTTTGTCCCAGGAAAGGACCGATAACAAAGATCTGTTGGTACATTTGACAGAGAAAACGCGAGTTATCACTCAGCCTTGTGCGTTAATACCACAGGGAGCTCTAACCTCTGCTGTCAGTGTTTGGAGCTAGTTTCATTAGAAGCGTGGTAACTCAGTCCCAGCAAACCAGCATCACCAGTCAGAGCAAAGGGATGTTGTTAATTAGAATTCCAATTGTTTTCTGTTTCACTTGAATTTAGTACAATTTTTTTTTTAATTTTGTAGATTTGTTTAGGACTGTTGACACATATCTAGGGACCATAGCAGAAAACTATTCTCTGTCACGTGACAAATCTATTTAAGTTGCCTAAAACAAAATAATAAACAAAAGAAGCCACTACATGGGAAGGAGATGGTCTTGGATGTGAGGCCTTTGTTCTGTTGAATGGGGACTCAGGGCACAGAGGCCAAGGAGATTTCTCTTCGTCAACTGATTCCAGTCAAAACTGCACAGTGGCTGCAGTGTGGGCCAGCTGGGATGGGTACCTGTTTCTTTGTACTGCTCTCCACGTCGTCGTCCTGTGGCTGTCGCTGTTGTTCCTCAGACAGGCCTGGCAAACCCTGGGCAGCAATCATCTCAGTATCTAGAACTTGAGTTTACTCCCAGCCCTCACTCCCGTCTTAGTCCACACAGCCACGTTTCTGTGAGGCTTTCTCTGTTCCCCAGCTCTTGGGCCCAGAATCCAGCTCTAGTCCCCCACTCTTCTCCTTAACACACTGTGTGATTTACAGAGCTTGGCCCTCATGGCTCATTGTCTCTCTCCTCTTTCTTTTTTCTGCTATAATATAAACTCTGTAGACACAGGAAATTTTTGTTTGTTTGTTTTTTAATTTAGCTCATTCTTTTATCCCAACAGTGTGGACTTCTTCCTGGCACAAAGTAGGCATGCAATAAATAATGACTAAATAAATTTGTTATTCTATTTTTTCTGTAGTCCAATTCTTCATGAAATTATAGCCCAAGTTTATGTTTCTCAAACAATTTTGGGGTTGGGGGTGAAAGTGGCTCCTTCATATATATCAGTGAGAAGTTGAGCATACACATTTCTTCACTGTTCTAACATTTTTATGTTGCTGGAGAGCTTCTCTCCAGCTCCCAAGTCCCGCCAGTCTCCAGCCCACTTATAAAATAAACACACAGACGCTTACATTATTTAAACTGCTTGGCCATTAGCTCAGGCCTATCATTGTCTAGCTCTTACTCTTATATTTAGCCCATTTCTATTAATTTCTACTTTGCCACGTGGCTCGTGGCTTACCGGTACTTTACATCTTCCTTCTCCTCGCTGCGGCTCCAGCCAGTCTCTCCTTTCCTTCCTGTTTCCTCTCTTCTCTTCTCTGTTAGTCCCGCCTATACTTCCTGTCTGGCTACTGGCCAATCAGTGCTTTATTGATACAGAGTGATATCCACAGCATTTTTACATCAAATGATGCATTTTTAAATGAAATAGAGCATATTTAGTAAATATTTATACATAAGCTTCCAATCTGGTAAGTTTCCATTGGACTAATTTGAAATAATTAATTAAGAAAATGAGACAGGGGCTGGAGAGATGGCTCAGTGGTAAAGAATACTGACTGCTCTTCCAGAGGACCCAGGTTCAACTCCCAGCACCCACATGGCAGCTCACAACTGTCTGTAACTCCAAGATCTGACACCCTCACACAGACATACATGCAGGCAAAACACCAATGCACATAAACAAAAATCAAAAAAAAAAAAAGAAAGAAAATGAAACACAACTGACCTAGTATAGCCATTCTCTTAACCTGGTTGAGCTATATTTTAATAAATAATCTTCATGTGGATTGTGACTTAATTTTGTTTGCTATGATGAGATACCCTGGGCAAAAGTGACTGAAGGGCGGAAGGGTTTATTTAGCTCATGGTTCCCAGTTACAGTCCCTCATGGAGAGAAATTCGGGTGGCAGGAACTTGAGGCTGCAAGTCATATCACATGCAGAGTCAAGAGCAGAGAGCGATGAGTGCATGCATGCATGCCAAGTGCTCATTTCATTTGGCCATAGTTTTGTCTTTAACCTTTGTAGAATACGAGTAGAATTGAATCTGTTGATTTCATATCTTCTCTCTTGAAGAGATATATCCTTTGGGCCCCTAAAAGCTTATTCTGTGCTCTCTGCCTGCCTGTGGGGTTGTCTTTCACTGTCTCTTCCGTGTAGGCATTGGATTCTTGGGGCTTTTCCCCTGGACTACTTTCTTCCACTTCTGACCATGGTGATCTTGCAGTCTCATCCCTTCTCCAAGGCTTTAGCCAAACACCTACATTTGAAGTCCCAGCTGTAGTCCAGATTGAACTGGACCCACTTTCCTTTCTTCAACCAACCCACCTCTTCCCTCTGATGCTACTGATGGCAGCAGCTCCCCTCAGAAGGCTCGTTCTGATGGTTTTCTTCATCGTCCATCTGCCCCTTGCTCGGTCCACCTTTCAGCCTGTCCGCGTACCGCTCCACTGCTTCTGCTCTGACTTAGAGCATGGTCATCTCTTCTTCGGTGTGGACCACTCTCTCCTCCGACTGATGTCCCTGGTGTGGTTCTTCCTTCATAGCATCACCAGAGTCGTCATCTCGTGACAGAGATGGTTTTAGCTCTGATGGTGAAAGTTAAATTCCGTGAAAAACATGGAAAATAAGGAAAGGAAAAAAGACTAAAAGTTTCTTGCTACCATGTCTAATACAATTCCTAATAACATAGAAGTCAGTTACAGTACAGTATGATGATGTCGGCCATCCTGGTTTAGCGCATTCACCGTGGAGCAGGATGGTAGGCCAGCTTCATTTAGCGTCTGTGTATACTTTGAATTTTTTAAATTAAGTTTTAGTTTTTTATTTATTAGTGGAACTATTTTAGATTTGCTTTATTTTCTATATATGAGTTTTTGCCTTTATGTATATATACTCACGTGCTTGCCTGGTGTCCATGGAGGCCCAGAGTATCTGGTGCCTGGAAGTGGAGTTATGGATGGTTGTGAGCCACCATGTCGGTGCTGGGTATTGAAACCAGGTCCTCTCTGCAAGAGCAGCCAGTGCTCTAAACCACGTATCTGTTAGCTCTCGTTTTCATTTGTTTAAATGTAAGGTTTCTTACATATAAGGTCTGTCAACCGTGGATAGGGATAGTTTTTTAGTTTGGGTAGCATTTATTTCTCTCTCTCTCTCTCTCTCTCTCTCTCTCTCTCTCATTCTCTGGTTAGCACTTTTAATATAATGCTGAGCGAAAGTGGAGAATTCAGACACCTTTGTTTGTTTAAAAAGTGTCTGGGGGTTGGGGATTTAGCTCAGTGGTAGAGCGCTTGCCTAGCAAGCACAAGGCCCTGGGTTCGGTCCTCAGCTCCAATAAATAAATAAATAAAATTTAAAAAAAAGTGTCTGTTGGAAAGTTCCATTCTCCCACCCCTGCATGTGATGTTACCCAAGAGTGGTCTACGTCAGAGTGAAGAACTGCTTTTGCTTCTCAGTTTGCTAAGTGGTTTTTGTTTTGTTTTGGTTTGGTTTTGTTTTGGTTTTTT
>CABHPH010150757.1:0-19408 GCA_902168325.1 Peromyscus nudipes
GCAGAGGATTGGAGTGGAAGGAATGAAGGAACGCGGTGAAATGGATGGGGCTTGGGAGCATCAGAGGATCCGGGATGGCGCTCTGGGAGAATGTCGGAGGTCCTGGGCATCCGAGAGGGAAAGGACTAAGGGCTAAAGGGACCCCGAGGGGGTCTGAGAGTCTACCTTTGGATTGCGTGGAGGTGGAGGCAGTAGCTCCCCGGATCTCCCCTTAGCCCAGCCTCAGACCAACTTCTGTCTAGGGATCGAGCAGGACCGGGTGTCGAGGGAGGAGGGCAGTTGTCAGGGTGAGGACTGGAGAGCAGCTCTCATTTTGACCCATCCGTGTCTGCAGAGTTATGTCCCCACCGTGTTTGAGAACTACACTGCAAGCTTCGAGATCGACAAGCGCCGCATTGAGCTCAACATGTGGGATACTTCAGGTAGCTGAGTCCCTCGGGGTCACCCTGACTGCCAAGGTCCCTTACCCTAGCCTCTCCCTTAGCTAGACCCGTAGATTCCAGGTTAGCTCAGACGTCCATCCAATTTTAGACCATCAATTTCTGTTTTGAGCCAGGGAAACTGAGGCAGAGTTTCTTGTGCCTGACAGAAACCATGTTCTGAAGTAAAAAGCCTAATATTTGAGCCTGGCAGCTGGGTTCTGTGTACCCAAGGAGCTTGGGAAGAAATAACTTATTTTGGAACATGTTTCTTAGGGAATGGGAACGGGTTTAGGAGAGCTATTTAGAATTCCGGGGGTGGGGGGAGGGGGGTGGTAGAAAGTAGTTTTTTTTTTTTTTTTTTCCCTAGACTGAACTAGAGTCCCAAGAGAACAGGAACACTCTTTCCCTGTCCCTGTTCCAACCCCATGGGAAGGGTTTTTATTTTGACTAGGTTCCCTGGAGGACTTTAGAGCATGTGTCATCAAAGCCCAGAAAGCACGCACAAGATTTATTGGAATATTGGTAGATTTTCTGAGATTCTTTCAGGGTTTCTCCGTGTAGTTTTGGTGCCTCTCCTGGATCTCCCTCTGTAGCCCAGGCTGGCCTTGAACTCACAGAGATCCACCTGGCTCTGCCTCCCGGGGGGATTAAAGGTGTGTACCACGGTGGCCTGGCCTTTCTGAGATTCTTAAAGGGTTTCCAAACTCCAAAAGGTTACAGATTATTAAGATTATTACTGTTAGAGAAACCCATAAGGGAGCGGCGAGCTGTTTCCCACTCTCCACTCCGCTCAGCCAGTCTCAAAACACCTCCGTGGTGGGGTGATGGGTATTAAAGGCCACTCTTCCATTCTCTTCTTGCCCACTGTCGGTTCGGTCCCTCATTCCCTTCCAGGCCTCCCACCCACTCAGGTACCTTATCAGCTTACTCTCTTTCTTCCCTCAGGTTCTTCTTACTATGACAATGTCCGGCCACTGGCCTATCCGGACTCTGATGCTGTGCTTATCTGCTTTGACATTAGCCGGCCAGAAACCCTGGACAGTGTCCTCAAGAAGGTGGGAGCCTCGGGACCCAGGGAAACTAGTGAGGGGACTGGGCACATGACCCAGGAGGAGGGAATCATGGCGTGTCCCTCGGATGGCTCGTGGCTAGAGCTGGCATCCCTCTACTCATCTGCAAATCAGTCCTGGGAGCTGGAAATGGCATCTGGGGAGATGAGACTCAGGCTGCCCATCTGCCTTCCCTATCTCCTTGGCTGTGGAAACCCTGGATGGAAGGATTGGGAATGCCAGTCCTGAGGCTTTGGAAAGCCCTGTGACCTCCTGTCCAGGCCATCATTTCCATAAGAAAAGCCTGAAAAGCCTATGTGGGACAGCACAGAAGTGAGTTAGGGCATCCGTAGTTCCCAGGCAGGGGAGGGTGTGGTTGGTCTGTTTTCGGGACAAAGTATAGCAAAGAGGAGTGAGAAAGGGGAGGCTCCAGGTTGACAGACAACCCTGGAGTCTTCATCGAAGCTTTTCACTGTCTCTCTGTCTTCTACACTGTCCTGGTCTCAACCCAAGGAGAGCTTTGGCTCACCTAGGAGAGTCCAAGTGACTTCTGCATGCATGGCGCAGGCTTTTCCCTGTGTCTCCCTCCACCCCTCCATAACTCTTATTTTCCACTCCCAACTAGTGGCAAGGAGAGACTCAGGAATTTTGCCCCAATGCCAAGGTGGTGCTGGTTGGCTGTAAACTGGACATGAGGACTGACCTGGCCACACTGAGGGAGCTATCCAAGCAGAGACTTATCCCTGTTACACATGAGCAGGTGAGGCCTATAACCTGCAACTTAATCCCTGCCTGGACCTCTCACCCATGCTGGATTTGGGCTCTGATTTAAAGACATCCTACATGGTTCATCCTTTTGCTGTAACCTCCGACCCTAACCCTTGATTCTTCCCCAGCTCTGACCTGCAACCCTAGCCCACAGCCTTCACGCTCCTTTCTGAAGCATAGGCTAAGCCCTATAATTCCCACCCATCCCTTTCTTTTCCAGGGCACTGTGCTGGCCAAGCAGGTGGGGGCTGTGTCCTACGTTGAGTGTTCCTCCCGATCTTCTGAGCGCAGCGTCAGGGATGTCTTCCATGTGGCCACAGTGGCTTCTCTTGGCCGTGGCCACAGGCAGCTGCGCCGCACTGACTCTCGCCGGGGACTACAGAGATCCACTCAGCTGTCGGGAAGGCCAGACCGGGGCAGTGAGGGCGAGATACATAAGGATCGAGCCAAGAGCTGCAACCTTATGTGAGGGGCTGCAGTGGGCCAGAGAGAGAAGAGGGTGAGAGATACAATTGTTCCCCTGCCTGCTCCTGGGCTTTTTGACCTCCTGACCCTGGCTGGAAGGGCAGGGCAGGCAGAGGAGCAATTCTGGTTGGAGGAGCTAGAGAACAGAAGGGTGTCCCCATTCTCCACACCCTCACCCCCCTTTCTGCCAGTAGCTGAGAGGGCTAACAGGGTAGGCGGATGGGGCAGGTGGGTGTTCGGGAAGCCAGCGTCGAGCAATGACGTTGGATGAGTCTTCTATATAAAGTGTATCTTCCCTTCTTACCCTAGTTCCCATATCCTGTCTGCCTTCCCTAAGGAACGTGTCCATTGGATGCCCTTCTCTTCTTCCCTCCTCTCACGTCTCCATCTGTTCTCACACATTCTAACCCTCAGGCAACACGCACTAAATTTTAAAGCAAGAAGTCCTTTCCTACCATCAACCCAGCAACCAGTGCTAGCTCCCCCCTTTCCCAGCAGTCCGCAAATAAAGCCCATGACCATGGAAAACAGCTATGGCCTTAGTCCTGTTCCTTTTATTCATAAACTCCCAATCTACAGCATCCTTGCCACAGAGAAAACATAGGAAAAAAGCCATGTACTGAAGAATCTGAAGTTTAGAAGCCAGGGGTGGGAGAGTGAAATACCTTGGGACTTTTTGTTCTAGTTAATGTGGGCAGGGGCTGGGGCAGGGGGATGTCTTGGAGTGAACTGATGTACAGCATTACTCAGCCTGGCTGGGTGTCCTGCTAGCATGGCAGAGGGCCTGTTAAAAGTGGTACAAGCCCCTTGTTCACCATCTCCACCCCTGGCTTGCAGCCTGCTGATGCCCTAGGGATTATGAAGATAGGAAGGGCATTGAAAGCTCCCACATCACTGAATCTGAACCCTGAATAAGGTGAGGTTGACTAAGGGGACTAAGTCTACAAGGACCCAAACATGGGCTCCCCCTCAGTTCTACCTTGAGCTCCAAACATGGGCTCCCCCTCAGTTCTACCTTGAGCTCCTTAATGATTGGTGGGGGAGCATCATCTGTAATCGAGAGTCATCCCCACCCCAGCCCCTCGCGAATGAAAGCTGGTGGAGGGGATGGCCGGAGTACTTGTCAGCAAGGACAGTGCTGGTCTGTTTTCTTGGGAGTCTGGTTTCAGATTGTCCTGTATTCCCTCCCTGGCTCTGGTCCCACTGGCCTCTTTTTGGTGACATTCTCCCCTAGGAACCATCCATGGCTCTTCCCTTCCCCCAACTCCATGCCATCCAGTTCTCCCAGACATGTTGGGAGAGAATGGAGGCAGGCCCTACCCTCCCATCTGGTGGGACCCCGTGCACACTCCACCCCTCCCGGCACTCACCAAGCGTGCACTGTGCCAACGGTGCCACACACCGGATTGAGAGACAAAGATAGTCTCTGAGCTTCTGGAGGGTGGCCCAGGAGGAAAGAGAGGTACTTTGGCTGCTGTGGGGCTCCCTGAGCCAGTAAGTCGTGTGGGCGTTAGTGTGGGGGTACCCTTGGCACAGGTGCAGAAGATGCAGACATAGAGAGGAAAGCGTGAGTGTGGCAAAGCAGGGCTCCCACAGTAGGAAGGGACAGCAAGGCTGGAAAGGTCCTTCGAGGCC
Organism: Peromyscus nudipes; assembly: GCA_902168325.1. Taxonomy (NCBI): domain Eukaryota; kingdom Metazoa; phylum Chordata; class Mammalia; order Rodentia; family Cricetidae; genus Peromyscus; species Peromyscus nudipes. Next base: position 4,340 of record CABHPH010150757.1, read on the forward strand.
ACGCAAGAGCCCACAAGGGAGTCAGTACTTCCTTGTGCGGAGCCACCAGGGTTTTCAGACAGAAGTGTTCAGATTTAGTGTTTTTGGATGGATGAGGTGGTGGAGATCAAAGGTTTGGGCTCCATGAGATATGACAGAAAATATCTGCCAGACCCCGCTCTCTGGGCAGGAACTTTTTCCCCATTTTCTGACTTACTGAACTGCCCTCCCCCCTTCCCACAGCCTCCTGTGAGACTCCTATCCCAAGCCATCTCCCCTAATCTAAGGGAGTCTAGATACTAGACATCCCATCCCCTCAGCTGGTTAGAGGATGACTTTTTTTGTTTTGTTTTGTTTTTTGTTCTTTTGAGACAGGGTTTCTCTGTGTAGTTTTGGTGCCTGTCCTGGATCTCACTCTGTAGCCCAGGCTGGCCTCAAACTCACAGAGATCCACCTGACTAGGGGATGACTTTTAAGACCTTCCTCAAGGGCCCTAAGTCCTGAACCAAGAGATGCTGGAGAGGGCTGGGGCTCTGTCTCTCCCAGAAGACTGATTTTTCCCCAGTAGGGACTTGCTATAAAAATGAACTTGTAAGGTGGTTAGTGCCTGTAATCACAGTAAGGATTATGAGGCAGGAGGATTGCTGAGAGTTCAAGGCCAGCATGAGCTACAGAATGAGATTCTCTCCATCCTAAAAAAAAATTGACTTGAACTGGGCAGTGATGGCACACACTTTTAATTCCAGTGCTCAGGAGGCAGAGGCAGGCAGATCTCTGTGAGTTGGAGGCTAACCTGGTCCACAGAGCAGGTTCCAGGACAGCCAGGACTACATAGAGAAACCCTCTCTTGAAAAACCAAAAAGAAAAAAAAAATGAAATTTTTGGCAGGGCACTTCTCTTGGACTACCCAATACAAAGCAGGCTCAAGCCTGTGGCCACCACAGTGCAAAATATTTGCACCTCTTTATTCCCCCATTCTTTCGATGCCATTTATGCTTAGAGAATGCAAATGCATTTCAATATTAGCCTAAAGCAAACATAATTAGGAAGATAAATCAGTTGGAGGAACCCCCAAAGTTTAATATATTTCCAAAATCAGTGGGAAGGGAATTCAGTCCCCTCTGCAGGGCTGTGTTGCCAGACCTATTTCTGGGGAAGAAGATGGGTCTCAGGACCTAGGAGTCCAATGGGTAGGAAGAGGCAGTGGGGCTGTTCCTAGGTTCAAAAAGGTCCTTGCAGGCTGGAGGGAACCTTACAACCACCCCCTACCCCACATGCAAGAGTTAGACTCAGCTTCCTCCTCTGTGGCTGTTTCCCCCACAAATTAGACACCAATGTTGCCTTGTTAATCATTTAATGAAATAAACAACCAATCATGCTGGGATGCTGTCGGTGTATTTTAACCTCAGCAATCAGCCAGGGTAGGGTAGGAGACTCCTGGGTTAATTTCTCAAACACTGCAACCTATGAAGGCCCCTAACCCCAACAGTGACTCCAGCCCTCTCCGGAGGGAGGGTCAGCCATGGAAAGAGCCCTATGCAAGGACTAACATCTGAGTTTGTTCTCAGACTTCTGCTTGTGTGCCACATAAGTGCATGAGTGCATGAACACATGCATGCACACACACTCAAGTGTACACAAGGGGATTCGAATACCACCATAGCGGGTGGAGCTTAAGCAATAGAATCTGGATGTGTTTACTCATGCCAAAGTTCCTAGTCCAGTTCACCCTGTCATTTGGCCCTCACAGCCACATAGTTTTTTCTTTTCTTCTCTTTTTTTTAATCCTGAGTCAGGGTCTCATCATGTAGCCCTGGCTGGCCTGACCTGGAACTTATTTACATGTGTATACCTTACCTCTGTCTCCCAAATACAAAGATTACAGGTATGTGCCACTGCACTTGGGTAATTTTTAATTTTTTCTGTATATATAGATATGAATACTCCTGTCTCAGCCTACACCACTGGGTGGGCCCAGCTCCTACAAGCCTCAGAAAAGGGTTCTTTTGAGGGGTAGAGGCTTGCACCACAATGCCCAGCTGTTTTTGTTCTTCAGGCAGGGTCTTACTGTATGTAACTCAGACTGGCCTTCAACTTGCAATCCTCCTGCCTCAACAACCACAGCAGTACTGGCATTACAGGCATATGCTACCATGTTCAGCTTTCTGGAGTTGCTAAGGACCCCATGTTGCTAGAGCAACCCACCCAGATCCACTCGGATTTGTCCAATGGCCTGAAGAGGAGGGCAAGTAGTCATGGCTTTAATTTCCCAGTGGACATCAGGATCCTGGCAGGCCATCCTAGTGTGGCTCTCTCCACGGCTCCACGCTCCTCCCCAAGAAGAGGCTCAGCTCTTTGTCTTAGTAGTTTCCTCTATCATTTTGGCTCCTCTCTGCCTCCCTCCTTTCAGCTGAGTTCCAGGTCGCCCTCCACCTCTACCTACCTACTTCCCTTCCTCAAGGCTGCTGTGAGGTCAGAAAGAGGGGGTGTTCCAGATTCTGGGGGATGGGGTGAGTCCCAAGCAGCTATCCCACAATAGCTAGAGATGAGAGATGTACATAAGTACCCCTCCCCCCAAGAAAATGCCTCTGCTGTTGACTCCTAAATAACAGATGTCTGTCTGCATATTAATGAGATTGGACGAATAATTGGCGAGTTTTTCATTCAGTGTCAGAACGAACCCGGAGGCCTTATGTTCATGCACATAGACACCCCGTCACCCTGACTCTCCCTTCCCCCAGAGCATAATGAAGCAGATTCAGAAGCTGGCAGCCTTGACCCACAAAAGGGAGGGGCAGATGGAAACAGGCAAAGGGTGGTAGCAGGAGGGAGACCCCCACGGTCTGGTTTGCCAGGTTGCTTGGTCTGGATCACTGCCTCTTATCACCCCCAGGGGGGTGGTAAATGCCCTGCATCTGTGCAGTTTCACCATCCTGCAAAAGGGGCCAGAGAAAGGTGGGAGTCGGAGGTGCGTGCTGGAGGGGCTGTCGCTGGAGAACAGCAGTGGCTGCCTTCTGTGAGGGTGTGCATTGTTAGACTCTGAGGGGATGTCTGGTGGAAAAACAGATTTTCATTTGCCTTTTGTTTGTTGAGACAGCCCTGGCTGTCCTGGAACTTGCTATGAAGACCAGGCTAGTCTTGAACTCACAGAGGTTCAATTGTCTCTGCCTCCCAAATGCTGGAATTAAAGGTGTGTACCACCACACCCGGGAAGGTTTTTAAAAGAATTTAAGAATTTTTATTTTTTTGTTCTTCGAGACAGGGTTTCTCTGTGTAAGTCCTGGCTGTCCTGGAGCTCACTCTGTAGACCAGGCTGGCCTCGAACTCAAAGATTTGTCTGCCTCTGCCACCAGAGTGCTAGGATTAAAAGTGTGTGCCACCACATCCAGTCCAGGAGCCACCACATCCAGTCCGGGAAGGTTTTTTTTTTTTTTTTTAAATCAAACAGCTATCACTTGCCAGCTGGGTATCCCTGCCCTAGTTACTCAACCTCTCTGAGCTCCACTCTGCCTTGAAAGATGGAAAGAAATAAAATGTATCACATAGTTGTCTTCGTGCCTGATTTATAATAGGCCTCCAGCCAGGCTCGGTAGTGCATGCCTGTAATCCCAGCACTCAGAAGTTAGAGGGTCCCAAACAGGAGAGAAAACAAGAACAAAACCAGCCCCACGGCATGTATTTGTTCTGTCCTGGCCTATCTCCAAAACACCGAGACAGTCTCCACATCACTGCCTCTGTTTTGTCACAGGTCTACCTTTGTCTGGCAAGGGTTAATCGTAGAACAGGCAAGAGGAACGGCACAGAGGAAACCAAAGCCCAGAACAGGAGACGGAGATCTAGAACTCCGATGAGAAGAGAAAGGAAGAATAGACGGCATTGCTGGGCTGAAGTGTGCTGAGCTCTGGAACAATGTGGAGTCTACTCCTGGTACCGGAAGCCCCAGCTCTCTCTAGCTGTTTAACTAAAGTCCCCCATCTTCTCGGCACCGCTGCCAAAGGAGGGGATTGGCTGGCACTGTAAGGTCCGCTCTCAGCGTGAAAACAAAAGTTCCCGTGGCTGGTGGAACGCAGGGCTGGAGGGCTGCTGCGCACCCCCAAGACTATAGCCTATCAGTCACTTGTGCTCTGTCCCCTCTCTCCCTTGGTAAATGATCTGCTGCGCCCGCAAACAACTGTCCATTGTGTCCTAATGAGGGACGAGCAGGGAAAGCCAATCACTTATGATGCAAATGAGCCGACGGCTGCGGCCCGCGCATTCACTGAGTGCCTCTCTTCTGCTCAAGTCCTCCGTACCCCAGTTGGGCCTTTCTCCCGAGTCCCAGTTCCCATCTGGTGGAGGAGGAGGGGGAGGCCCAGCCTAGCCCTCATATTGTCTGGCCTTGCCACTCCCTGCAAGGAGCCCTGACCCTTTCAAAGCCTCAGAGCAGGCCCCTCCCTGCCCTAAACGTAGCTGTTTGACTGGGGGTGTACGTGAAATTCCTGTCACATACAATTTCCCGTTGCACCCAAGCGGGTCTAACGAACACCTCTCTGGTCTTAGGTTCTATGTCCCCCTGCCCGCCCATCGACCCCAGCCTCTTGGGAGGGAGACATGGCAGCACAGTGGAGGAGTTGTGGAGACTGGTGTTGGAGAAAACCCCAACGCTGGTCTGGAGCCGAAGGGCTAGTCCTGTGCTTGGCCGCTGGTGGCAGAGTGCCTGGGCCGGCACAGTTCCTCTGGATTTTTTGGCATTTGGTGAGGAACCAGAGTTGGCTCCAGCACCGATCTTGGTTTCACGGTCTTCTGAACCTCTACATGTTTGGGGTGATCCTATCAGCAAGCTTAGAAGCTATGGGAGACTCCAAAGACAGTCCCCACAAACCCTTTGTTTCTGGAAAGCCCTCCCCTCACTAAGTTCCAGGGTCAAGGCTTGCTAAGGAAAGATTTTCTTTTCTTTCTTTCTTTCTTTCTTTCTTTCTTTCTTTCTTTCTTTCTTTCTTTCTTTCCTTTCTTCCTTCCTTCCTTCCTTTCTTTTTTTTTCGAGACAGGGTTTCTCTGTCTAGCCCTGGCTGTCCTGGAACTCACTCTGTAGACCAGGCTGGCCTTGAACTCGGAGATCCGCCTGCCTCTTCCTCCCGAGTGCTGGGATTAAAGGCGTGTGCCACTACCACCTAACAAGGCAAGATTTTCTAACTTGGTACACACAGACTATTTTATCCTAGAGTCCTATAGCCTATGAGCTGAGAGGGCCCTTAAGGTGTGAGTGCCACTTGCTGATAGTGTCATTTTGTCTTATGCAGTTTTCAAGGGAAATGGCAAGACACCTGATGACCTGCACGCCATCTTTGTACATTTACCCCCACCCCTTCCTCCCCAGGACCTCGGGAATGCTTTAAAGAAAGGAAGGAAGGCGCTGGGGAGGCAGCTCAGTTGGTTAAGGACTCGCAGGCAAACTCGAGGCCCTGGGTTTGATCCCCTGTAGTCATGAAAAAAGCTGGGCATGGTGTACGGGAGGCAGTACAGGAGGAATCCTAGGGTCTACAGGCAAATCTGGCTAAAGGTCCCAAGTGAGAGACCCTGTCACCAAAACCCAGGGTGTTTGGCAGGTATGGTGATATACTCCTTTAGTCCCAGGACTTGGGGGGCAGAGGGAGGGGGAGCTGTGTCATTTCAAAGCCAGCCTGGTCTGTACGATGGGTGTCAGGCCAGCCAAGGCTACACGGTGGTAGTGAAGCCCTATCTAAACCAGCCAACCAAACCAAACCAAAAAGCCAAGGTGCTTGGCTTCTGAGAAAGGCCACGGGAAGACTTCTGGCCTCCACATACCCAGTACACACAGGAATATATACCTTCCCTGACAAAAGCTCTTCTGAACTAACTGATGCTAGCTAACTTCCAGGGAGGGAAAAGCCTTTAGTTGCAGTTGCAAACTCTTGCTGACCTTCCCCAGCCTCCAAATTCCATTCAAAGCTCCCTTCCCCAGACATGGACCAGACAACTTAATGAAGGCATTTCTATCTGTGCCCTAATGAATAGGGACTCCTGGGCTGGTTAGGCCCAGTTCTGCCACCGACTCATAAAGTAACCTTTGACAAGTGCCCGGACTTCAGTTTTATCATCTATGAAGCAATTGTTGCCCTAGTGAGGAGAGATAATGTCGGGGCTAGAGCTTTGAACTGGCAAAGGCATTCCTCAGAACATCGTAATTATTTCCTCCGTCATGGCAGCAGCAGCAGTCTCTCTGGCAAAGGCTGCTGAGGAGCAGGGCAGGCTGATGGGTAGTGCTGTTCTGACTACTCACAACGGGGTAGGTTTCGTGATTGGTAAAAGAGAATCAAAGAGGAAGTCTCTGGGAGTGGGCTCAGACAAGGAAGTGGGCTCAGACAAGGAAGTGGGCTCAGACATGTAGATGCCTTAGACTGTGGAGTAAATCACAAAAATGGGGAGGTGGAAATCAGCATGTTTCGGGGCAGTATGTGGCTTGCTTTCCAGTGTTCTTAAAGGTGGGGCTATCGGCTGGATAAGCTCTTCAGTTCATGGGTCCCATGTAACTCATTTAGCAGATACTCATTAGGTGCCTAGCAAGGCATCTGCCAGGGCAAAGTGGGTAGCAATAACTGTGAAAAAAATATACTAACCTACCCATAGGAAGTACAGCATCTTCTAGGCAAACAGAGAAGACAGGAGGTAGACACAAGCGACTGACTGAAGATGTTACTACCCAGTACGGTGGTGCACACCCTCGGATACTTGGGAGGAAGAGGCAGCAGGCTCAGGAATTCAAGGTCATCATCCTTGGTCTCAGTGAGTTTTGACACCAACCTGGGTTACATGAAATCCTGTTGCCAAAACAAACAAAACACAAACTGGGCTGGACAGATGGCTCAGTGGAAGAGTGCTCCTGCTCTTGTAGAGGACCCAAGTACAGTTCCCAGCACTGAGGTCCAGCAGCTCACAACTGCCTGATCACTTCAAGGGATCAGAGGCCTCAACTATATTAAAACAACAACAATAACAAAATAGCTGGGCGGTGGTGGCTCAGGCCTTCAATCCCAGCACTCAGGAGGCAGAGGCAGGTGGATCTCTGAATTTAATCTAGGCCAATCTGATCTATATAGTGAGTTCCAAGCCACCAAGGGCTATATAACAAAATCAAATATCAGTGAAGCAGAATGAGTATTCTAAACTCCCTTTTTAAAAAATTATGTGTGTGTTTTGCTTGCACATATATCATCTGTGAACCATGTGTATGCAACAGAGGTCAAAAGAGAGCATCAGATTGCTGGAACTAGAATTACAGACAGTTGATAGCTGCCATGTGGGTGCTGGGAATTGAACTGGGTCCTTTAGAAGAGCAGCTGCTGCTCTTAACCACTGAGTCATTTCTCCAGCCTCAAAAAGTGTATTCTACGTGGGGGAGGGATTCTGGTCTGGGAAGCCAGGGAGAGGCTTTGTGAAGGACAGGGGTTAAGCAAGATTTGGGCCTTGCAGAGATGGCAGAGCAGTACTCAATACAGCTTGAGCAAAATCTGTGGTAGCCAGAGCACCTCCAAGGGATCACTGGATGACATATTAAAAGGTTGGGTTTAAGATGCGAGAAATCAGGAGACTGGGAAATGGCCAGACTTTCCTGTCACCTCTTCTCTACTTAAGAGCTTCCAGCTCTAATTCCAGAATCTGAGGGTTTCACTTGGTCCTTACAGAAACTCTCGGCCTCCTTTTCACCTGACCAAATGGTGCCTAAATCCCAAGGTGGGATTTCTCTTCTAGAAGTCCTGGCACCACCACTTCATTCTCAAAGAACCTCTGAACTAGAACTCTTTATGGCTTGTCTCCACTGTATAGTAAGCAACCAGAAGGCCAGAATGGATCTGTTACTCTCGTTCACAATCACAGACACATACACATAAGCTACCAAAGAACCGGGCACACAGACTCCCCTCAATCACTAATTACTTTATTTTTTTCGATACAGGGGTTCTCGGTGTAACAGCCCTGGCTGTCCTGGAACTCACTTAGAGACCAGGCTGGGCTCAAACTCACAGAGTCTGCCTGCCTCTGCCTCCCGAGTGCACCACACCTGGCTTCAATCACTAATCTTACTGTTCACTGCCAGCTGGTACCTAGCGAAATGCACTGGGAAAAGCATGGGCTGTTTAGCCTGACACATCTTTGAATCTGGGCTTTGTCACTTTTTTTTTTCACTTTTTTCCATAGTGTGACCTACGGTCAGTCACTTGACCTCTCAAAACTTCATTTTCTTTATTTGTACGTAGGGAATTACGCACGGCACCCAGGGGTATGGTAAATGGTAGTAATTGATGGTTATTATTGCTGTGGCTCCCATGAGTTGGCAGGATCAGATGGGTCACAGAACCTCGGACACGGTCTCTGAAACGCTCCATGTTAATGGAGTCATCTCCTTCCAGCAGCTTCCCGGTCTCCTTGGGTCTTTTCTGTCACAAGTCTATGGGGCTGCTTGCATTCCTCCCTCCAGGCAGGCTTTCTCTGCTTCCCTCAGAGAGCAAGTAGTTGCTGACTCTCTCAGGGCTGTCCATGCCTTGCACTCCGTCAGTCAATAGAGATAAATTACAAAATCATTTGTTTTATTTGTTCTTGTTACCTTGAGGGCTGTGTGAAATTGCCTTGCTTTTGAAAGCCACATTTGCATATCTCTATGCTGAGTCAAAGGCTGCAGCTGGGGTTTCACTGCAATTTAAATATTAATAAAACCTCCTAAACTTCTAGCTGTATTTTTTTTTTAAACTAGTCTGGTCCTTCTGCTCCTAGGTGGCTAATATAATATAATCTTTGTCCTTGGCTTTGTTTATTCTTAAAGGGCCATTGTGGAGTTAACTGAAGCCAGCTGCTGCAACTGTGGAGATAAGAACCATTTACAAGCCCACCAACCTTATTTAGGATCTTATTCCCCTTATCTCAGCTTGTGGTTCTTAAGACTTGAGTCTGTTGCAGAGTCCCAGGTCACTGGGTAGGCCCTACCTGCCATAGTTGCTGGTTCAGTGGATCTAGGGCAGGGCTGGGAATCTGCATGTCTAAGTTCTTAGGTGATGCGGTTGCTCCACCCCAAGGCCTCCATCAAGGGGGAATGTTTTGAAACCACTCGACTAAGATGCATGCTACCATGTCATTTAGGTCTCTGAAATCAGGTGTTCAAAGTTCGTGCCCAGCATCAGCTTCTTGGGGTTTTTCAAATTTGTATCCCATTTTATGTTTTGTGTCTGTATGTGCACACAAGTGTGCCACAGGGCTCATGTGACCAAAAGACAACTTGTTTGAGTCAGGTCTCGCCTTCCACCATGTGGGTTCCTGGGGTCGAGGAGGAGGCAAATGTTAACCTGCTCAGTCACTTCACCAGCTGTTTCTTGTTTTGTGTTTTTGAGACAGGGTCTCCTGTAGCTCCAACTGGAATAGTGATCCTTCTGCCTCAGCCTCCTACGTGTTTAAGTTACAGGTTGTGAGCTACCACTCCCAGCGTAAGCAGAGCCTTTTGCCTCAGTTGCCCAAGTGCAAATAAATAGGTGTGCATCACCTTGCTAGGTGAGGACTAGCTTCCAGATTCAAGCCATGCATGCTCTTTGTAGAAACCAGCTGTTTTCAGTTTTCTTTAACTCTTAGCCTGCCAGACGAATCTCTTTAATGTTCCCTTGTTTTTTTAACAGATTTTTAGGTTGTTTGCAGGCAGTGGGCATCTGAAGCGGGGTGCAGAGGCCACTCACTCGTTCAGCCAGTTGAAGCCATGGTGAGTGAGCCCCATTTCCTTTGGGCAGCAGGCCTTCTGTGCGGTTTCCTTGGGCACATCTGCAGTCCCCTCGCTCTGCTCTTCTTTCTATGCTGTCCACTTTGGAGGCTGTCCTTATCTGCTCCTAGCAGCCTTCACAGGATACATTCTGGGCATCTTGGCTCCTTCCGCCCCAACCATCCCAACACTGATTCCTTTCTTTTTCTCTTGCATGTTTTTGTGCTGATACTTTGTGGATTCTGGTTACGTTTTTGAGGAGGGAGATAATCAGCCAGCGAGCTCCTCTAGGCTCCCTCCCCGTGCCTGCCCGATAATCCTCTTCCCCTTCCGGCTTCTTTTCGGAATGAGATAAAAGTCAATATAGGAACCAGTTCTCAAAAGCTGCTCTGCTCAGAGAGGGCTAGAGATTGCAGGATGGGAAAGCGGGAAGGCAGAGGTCAAAGGAACAAGATTTACTCCATCATCAGATAGAACTCTTAATCTAGGCCAAGCGTCATACAGAGCTCCGACCAGACAGGGTGTACACGTGTCAGACACTCAGACAATCATGTGACTTAATGTATAATGTATTTCAGTTAAATCTGCTCTCACCCAGGATCCCACGAGAGGCTGGGGTGCTCTTTCTATTGACTTCAGTGTTGTGGGAGAGCAGGTTGACATCTACCTCAAGTCATAGCTGGTCCCTGGAAAAGACCCATTTAGGAGACTCGCACTCCTGCATATTTCTTACCTGCCTTCACTGACGATGAGACACATCAATCCCCTGATGGGTACTCAGGGAAGAGACAGATCCGGGAGGTCTTGCTTTGGGAAGGCTGAATTGGAAAGCTTTTCTTCTTAAAGATTTCTCTTTTGTCTGTGGCCTGCCTAGGAGTTCATGTGCACCACATATGTGCAATGCCTGCAGAGACCACTGGGTCTCCAGGAACTGACGTTAGAATTGTGAGCTACCACCGAGTGCTGGGAACCAGATCCTATCTATGCAAGAGCAGTAGGTAGTCCTGACCATTGACCATCTCTCCAGACCCTTGATTTTTTTTTTGAGACAGGGTCTCATGTAGCCCTGGCTGACCAGAACTGATCCTCCAGCTTCCACCTCCCAAATACAGGGATTACAGGTGTGAGTTACTATGTCAGGTTTTATGTGGTGCTGGGAATTGAACTCTGAGCTTAGTACATGCTAGGCAAGCACTCTATCAACTGAGCTCCATCTCCAGCCCGGCTGCACCAGCATTTCCTGACAGCTGAAAACAGTCAGAAGCTGGGAGCTTGAAGGGAGTAGGAATGACAGCCATGATATCCGCGTTCATGGCCAGCTTGGTCTACAATCTGGGTTCCAGGACAGTCAAGACTACGTAATGGAGACCAGAGAAAAACCAGCAACAAGTGCTCTTAACTGTGGAGCCACTGCTCCAGCACAGACCTTTAAAAATAATTTAAGGACCTTAATTTACTATTTTTTTAACTTTTAATTTTTTGACATTTACTTATTTAGTTAGTTTGCATGTGCATACACAGGCCATGGCATGTGTGTGTGTGGAGGTCAGAGGACAACTTGCAGGAGTCAGCTCTCTTTCTCTTATGTGGGTCCCGGGGCTTGAACACTGGCGTCAGGTGTGGCAGCAGGCACCTTACCCATTGAATCATCTTGCCAGACCCCCAAACAGTCGTTCTCAGTCAAAGTGTTTGCTATTCAGTTTATTTGCAGTATTAACAGCACAACATTTATATAACATACTTTGTACAATCAGGTCTCCCCTGCCCTTGCACACTGGGGGGCCAGGGAAGACCTAGTCCCTCCAACAGCTATAAACAGTTCAAGATAATGAGCTTATGAAAAATACGTCCTCTTCCTTCAGCAAACAAAATTATTTATGAAGCAGTATATGGTTCAGCAATAAGGAGCAAAAGGGAAAAATTACTTCAAAGCAGGCAACAGCTCCTTTCCTGGTGGGATCCATCGTTTACAGACATGAAATATTCATATCAGAGATCTTGGGTGTCAGGAGGAATGCGTTACTTCGCAGAGTTATAGCAAACACTTTGTTCTTCAGTTATGGGGAATTAGAAGGCTCTCCTGGACACTTGAAAAACTTCATATTCATATCGAATACATTATCTGTCTCTGAACTTCCTCAGTGTCCACTGACACCCAAGACTTGTCCAAGGGCTGTTCTGGTTTTCTTGGCAGGGTGTAGGGAAATATGGGTGTTGTTTGGTGCTGGGTATGGAACCTGGAGCCTTGAGCACTGATTTTAAGTCAAATCACAGACCTCAAGCAATTTCCCTGAGGGACTTGACTCTTGGTCTTTATGAACATGAGATTTTATAAGAAACAAATTAGGATTACTAGTTATCACTCTTGAGTCAGGGTATTGTATAGCCCACGCTGGCCTTGGACTCATGATACCCCTGTCTCTTCCTGCCAAGGGCAGACCAGCCACTCTACCCTGTCTCTCCAAGAACAATGTATCACGAATTAGCATCTTGTTCAAGTGGTGGGGTTTAAATAGACTTAAGTTCGTCTCACGTGAAACACTTTTTATGCTCAAGACAGATTTCAAAGGGAGACTTAAATCAGAAAACCTTTAAGAGACCCTCACACAGGTAGACGCCCCCCCCCCCCCCCCGCTGATGCTCATAAAATACTTAGTACGTAGGATGTGGAAGCACCCAGGAGTGAGATGCTCCCTGGGCATGGAAAGGTCACTTCTTGAACTAATCATTGGGGTCTTGTGGCTCGCTACAGTCATGGCCATGGGTGATATTCTGTACCAGGTAGGCATCCAAATCCCGACATCGGTAGACGGATATACTGTCCAACACCCAGTCCCACATCACCAGATGTGCCTCACACAGCTGCCCAATCTCTGCTGACAGAACACAAGTAGAGATAGGTGTCAAGTCATCTTTCCAGACCAGACTAATCAATCTACTCTGAGATCTGATCACATGAACCTTAGGGTTAATCAGGCGGGAAACAAACTGGTGCTCTGGAGCAACACTTCAGTACTTAATCCTCACTCAGAGGCCAGAGCCTCCAAAAACTGAAATAACATGAGCTTCAACCTGATAAACGAGAAGCCACCAAAGAGAGCAACAGTGTGGAGAAATATGTTGAGAAAACAAAACACCATAAGCATGATCACCCGTGTGTACATGTACATGCACATACATACTTTGTTTTTTAAAGACAGGGTATCACTGTACAGCTCTGGCTGGCCTTGAACTTGACACACAGACCATATACTTGAACTCAGAGATTGAACTGCCTCTGACACCCAAATGCTGAGATTAAAGGTGTGCACCACCACATCTGGCCTCATATATTACTTTCATGATACAAAACAACAAAGACACCAGAAAGATGGCTCAGGGGGTAAAGGCACGTATTGCAGAGTGTAACATTCTGAGTTTGAACCCCAGGACACACATGGTGGGCAGAGAAAACCAACTTCTTTAAGTTATCCTACAACCTCCACACATATACACTTAAAAGTATGTATGTAAAAGCACTTAGGAAGCTGAGGCAGAAGGACGGCCAAGTATTCGAGACCAGGCTGCGTTACATAGCAGGCCAACCGGAAAAAACAAAAAACAAAACAAAAAGAACAGGCCACAAAGGCTGGCAACACTTTTAATCCCAGCACTTGGGAGGCACAAGCAGGTAGAACCCATTGAGTTCCAAGATATAGTGGGTTCCAGGCCAGCCAGGGCCACAGTGAGACCATGCCTCAAAACAAAACCAAACAACAACAACAACAACAAACAAAGAAAAGAAGAAAAGAAAAAGCACCTGAGAACTGTATTATTCAAGTAAGCACCAGGTAACTAGTGAATCAAACCCACCCAACAAGACCTCAGAGGACGTGAGTGCATAGTACATGGAGACACTTTACCAGGGCAGCCATTCTCTTCTGTCCAGGCACTTGGCTGTATGATCACAATTGGTTGAGAACCCTGCATCCCCAGGAAGAAAAAACGAGTGTCAAAGCAGGGCTTTGGAAAAGTCACGCCCCACTTTCACACGGTCAAAGGACTAGAAAGAAAAGGCTTCCCTCAGTACATTGATTGCTTATAGTTCCCAGGTCCTTCCTCATGCCTCACAGTTGAGTCTTCTGATACAAGTTCACAGGATCTTTAGGGAGGTCCAAAATACTTACCGTGTCATGGGTCAGTGATGAAAGCTCCTTCACCACGGAAGCCCCACACATCTGTAGCATCTTCTCCAGCTCATCTACAGAGGACGGACATAAAATGATCATACTGATCCACATGCATACCTCATGCACTCTACAGTCTTCCCTGGAGCAAACCTTCTCAGTGAGCAAGCTATTTTTTTTTTTCTTAAAGAATAGGAAACCCTAAAATTAGTATGGCTTCTAAGTTAATTTGCCTGCTCTGGTCATTAGCCTCAGGAAGATACTTGCTAGATATGGTTTTGTGTCTCCCAAATGAAACATGTTGAAAAAGAAATCCAGAATCGAATTTCCAATACTTTGCTAAATAGCTAGATACTACGTGTTAAACACTCATCTTTCTTCCTTGTTCCTGCATTCTAATCCGGTGTTGGTAACTGATAATCACAGCCACTGAGAGCGCCATTCTTGAAATGTGAAAAGATGGGAAGGTATTTCATCCAGTGTGTGTGTGTGTGTGTGTGTGCGCGCGCGCGCGCTAAAACAACAGGTTCTCCTGGTCAGAGACCCAGCATATCATTACGAAAGGTCACATGCTGAGCTAGAATCCACATATCTGGGAATATCAGAAGAGCTTGGGTCTAGGAATCAGCAGCACTGACCAATCTAGGCTTCTTTGGATGTACCCCCCCGCCCCCCAGACAGGGTTTCTCTGTGTAGTTTTGGTGCATGTCCCGGATCTCGATCTGTAGACCAGGCTGGCCTCATGGATGTACTCCTGCCTGCCTGCCTGCCTGCCTGAACTAAGGCTTAGCCCTTAGCCCTTCCTCCAATAACATTCACTAGAGTCCCTGGCTTTCACTATATTAAAAGCTGGGTGTGGTGGCGCACACCTTTAATTCCAGCATTCAGGAGGCAGAGGCAGGTGAATCTCTGTGAGTTTGAGTTTGAGGACAGCCAGGGCTACAAACAGAAATCCTGTCTCAGAGGAAACAAAACAAAACAAAACAAACCCCCCAAATAAAAAAACTATAGAGAAATCATTGACTGGCATTTGAAAATTTCTAAAACCCCAATCAATAACCAGTAAAGAAAGAAGCAGAATTACAATGCCAGGCCACCTTGCTACCGTTCATCTGCTTATAGCCAGATACTAAGGCAAAGGTTTTCAACCACAGGTCGCGACTCCTTAGGGGGAGGAGTCAAGTGACC
>CABHPH010150757.1:19508-42910 GCA_902168325.1 Peromyscus nudipes
GGGATGATATCAGATATTTACATTATGCTACACAACAGTAGCAAAATTAGTTATGAAGTAGTAATGAAATAATCTTGTTATTTAACACAGGAACTGTGTGAAAGGGCACAGCCTAAGGAAGGACGAGAACCGCTTCTCCTATGCCACTGGACTCCAGTCCCTGGAGCTGAGGTGAAGGACAGAGAAGGGGGACACTTTCATTTTGAAGAGAACTAACCACATCTGCACCCAGACAGGGCTTTTTTTTTTTTTGTTTTTTCGAGACAGGGTTTCTCTGTGTAGTTTTTGGTGCCTGTCCTGGATCTCACTCTGTAGACCGGGCTGGCTGGACAAGGGCTTTTGATATGCAAGAGTAGAGCATAGAGGTTGTTAACTGTTTTGAGCCGGGGTGTCAGGGAGCCCAAGCTGGTGGTGAACTCTCTATGTACTCAAGGATAAACCCAGACTGCTCCTCCTGCTTCTACCTCCTGAGCTTGGGTCACAGGCATGCGGCACTCAGTCCAGCTTCAAAGCAGTTCAATTGTCACATATTTAACATTAAACTGAACTACAGTTATTTATTCATCATGAGCCTCCCTTTCCTCTGGCCCAGACCATAAAACTTCTGTATTAAATGAAGGTGGTCCAGGAAGAGAACTCTTCTTGACACTTAGAAACTCTAGGTTCTTGTGGTTTGTTTTTTCAGGAAATGGTTTCTCTGTGTAGCAGCCCTGGCTGTCCTGGAATTCACTTTGTAGACCAGGCTGGCCTTGAAGATCCGCCTGCCTCTGCCTCCTAAGTGCTGGGATTAAAGGCTTGTGCCAACACTGCCTGGTTTTTGAGACAGGGTTCTCACCACTTAGCCCTGGCTGGCCTCAAACTCAAAATGCTGGGATTAAAAGCATGTGCCGAGGACTGGAAAAATGGCTCAGTGGTTAAGAGTGCTGACTGGTCTTGCAGAGGACCTGGGTTTGGTTCCAAGCACCCACAAGGTGGCTCACAACCACCCAGATCTAGGAGATCTGACTCCTTCTTCTGACCTCTGTGGGCTCCTGGCACACAAGTGGTGCATATACATATATGCAGACAAACATCCTTTCACATAAAAATAAAAACACAGTTCTTAAGAGGGCGTGATAGCACAGAGATAGGTGAATTCTGAGTTCAAGGCCAGCCTGGTCTACATACCAAGTTCCAGGACAGCCAGGGCTACACAGAGATACTTTCTCAAATAGAAAACAAACAAAATCTAACAAAAATGAATGCATCTACAGCAACAAGGGCCTGTGCTGCCATACCTGGCAAAGCCTAGGTTGTTCTTGTCCCCACTACCCTTCCTTAGTCCAAGTGAGCCATAACAGAAGTTCTATCCCACACAAGCACAGAATATGGTATCTTCCCCGAGCTCATGGGAAGTTTATGCTCATCTGTTTGGAGAATGGTTGAGAAACAAAGTAACTCTAGAACATTTGACCAATCTGAAACCTCTACATAGGTTGACCTGTCTGTACTACTTTGTTATGTAAGAAAGGCTGGTTCTGTAACTCCACAGCCCTCCCAGGCTCTTACCTTTGGGCATGTTGGTGAAGGGCTCACAACAACAGATTTTTAGGCCTTTGAAGAGCTGTAAGAGAAGAGAGTGAGTGATGACGTGGAGAGAAAAAGAGTACATGCCACATGAGTACAGGTGCCCAGGGGGGCCAGAAGAGCACACCAGAGCTTCCGGAGCTAGGGTTACTGGAAGTTGTGAGTTGCCCAACGTGGGTGCTGGGAACCAAAAGCAGGTCTTTTGAATGAGCAGCAAGCACTAACCACTGAGCTGCCTCTCCAGTCTCTCTCCCCTTTCTGTAAGACAGGATCTTACATAGGCCAGGTAGCCTCAAACTTATAATATAGGTCGGCCTTGAACTCCTGATCATCCTGCTTCCACTCTCAAATGCTGGGATAACAGGAATGTACCACCGTGGCCAGAGTTTGGGTTTTTATAAGAAATAGAGACACCCTGAAATGGAAGAACTGTTCCTTACCACTTGACAATCTCTGTCTCCTTCCCAGAGACAATCCGTTCGATATTCTGAACTGATTTTGGATTCTTTTTAAAAAAAAAAAAA
This sequence comes from Peromyscus nudipes, assembly GCA_902168325.1. Taxonomy (NCBI): domain Eukaryota; kingdom Metazoa; phylum Chordata; class Mammalia; order Rodentia; family Cricetidae; genus Peromyscus; species Peromyscus nudipes. Next base: position 21,599 of record CABHPH010150757.1, read on the forward strand.
AAAAAAAGACTTATTAGGTAAACAGTGTTCTGCCTGTATGCCAGAAGAAGGGTGGCTGGGAATTGAACTCAGGACCTCTGGAAGAGCAGCCAGTGCTCTTAAACTCTGAGCCATTTCTCTCCAGCCCCTGATTGCAGATATTATTGAATTATGTATAAAACTATCTAGGCCGGCGGTGGTGGTGCACGCCTTTAATCCCAGCACTCGGGAGGCAGAGGCAGGTGGATCTCTGTGAGTTCAAGGCCAGCCTGGGCTACCAAGTGAGTTCCAGGAAAGGCGCAAAGCTACACAGAGAAACCCTGTCTCGGGAAAAAAAAACAAAAAAAAAACAAAAAAAAACTATCTACATTCCAGAGTCACTCTTAAAAACAAAACATTATATGTGTGTACGTGTGTGTGCAAGCACACATGCACCATATGTCCAAGTGCCTACAAGTGTCCAAGGAGACCAGAAGGTGTCAGATTTCCTGGTGCTGATGTTACGGGCAGTTTGTGAGATACCCAATGTAGATGCTGGGAAGAGCAGGAAGTCTCTTAATCTCTGAGTCCTCTCTCTAGCCCCTATAGTCATTCTCTGTCATTTAAGGGATGAACGTCCTATCTTGTCCCCAGTCAGGTCCAGGCTCATGCTTGGTGACCCTGGTAAAGTGATTTTACTTTTTGTCAGATATGAGGAAAATAAACCAAACATGAACAACCCACTGGTCCTTCTTTACATTTAACAGCAAGAAATTCAAAGCTACTGGATGATGTTTGATGTTGCCCCGGCCAGCAGAGCCATCAATCTCATCTGCACACACCCCTTTTCCCTCCTAGTCAAGTGTCCCTTCCGTCCTTCACACTGCGGTGACAACAGCCACTGCTCTTCAGGTGGCCTGGACATTTTAATATTTGTGCAAACCTTTCACCCAGCTGGCCCCAACGTCTGATTTTCTGATGACACAGAATCCGCAGAAACATATCCTCCTAAGGAAAAATGTAATAATTACAGTGCTCATCAGTGCTGCCCAGAGAACTTTCTGTGACACTGGCAATGCCTGTGTCTGGTCTCGTAAGGTAGTGAGCCATAAGACATGTGAGGTTGTTAGGCACGTGCAATGTGGTTAGTGTGCGTAAGGAACTGAACTTCTGAACTTTTTTTTTTTTTTTTTTTTTTTCTGAGACAGGGTTTCTCTGTGCAGCCCTGGCTGTCCTGGATCTCTCTCTGTAGACCAAGCTGGCCTCAAATGCACAGAGATCCGCCTGCCTCTGCCTCCTGAGTGCTGGGATTAAAGGTGTGTGCCACCAATGCCTGGCTTGAACTTCATTTTTAATCAAGCTTGGAACAACCCTGTGTGTCTAGTAACAACTGTGTTACAGAGTCCAAATTCTCATGTGTATACCAGCATGAGTTCTTAGAAAGGGTTTTAAGATAACATTCTAAAGAAACCTAAATTTTGCCAGTTATTAATATTTTTCAGTCGATACAGGATCTTAACCTGTAGTCCAGGCCTCAAATTCACAATCCTCCCGTCCTAGCCTTGTGTGTTGGGATTATAAAGGAGTGCCAGCAGGCCTAGCATGGATGGATGTATTTTCATATATCATTTGAGTAACTCATTCTTTTGACCATCTTCCCATCCTGTTATGACACGAGAGAAAACTGACTCTGGTCGGCTGAGACAGAAAATCAAGGGGTTCAAAACCATGGATGGCTCCACTGGAAATGGCTTCACCCCACATGACCGGCAGAGAAAGAGGGCAGCAGGCAAATCAGTTATTGTTGGAAATGACAGTTCCCACCTCTGCTCTCTCCCTATCTGGAAGAATAAAATGGATCCCCGATGTGTGGACAGGACCTAGATGCTCATAAACACGAAAAGTCCCCTTCAGGCAGCCAGCTGGAGCCAAATGCTGCCTTGAGAAATATAAAACATTAGGAATTTTCATATCCAGGCGAACACTGATGAGAGTGTCTAGTTATGAGATAAGGACTCTAAAGCTTCATCTCTACAAATACATTTCTTTGTGAAAATACTGCAGTGGCATTCTCGTATCTTCTGAATGTCATTCCTTCGCCCAAGCAGTTTCTATCACTGCTCTCCTGAATGTAAGAGAAATCCCGCAGCACTGGGGTTTCCTGGAAGGAAGGAGGGACCCGGTGCTAATTCTGCATGGCCCCAGCTGGGTAAGAACACACGGCTGGCTCACAGAACACGGTTGGGGGAAAGGGAAAAGTAGAAGTAGTGAGCAGCTTTTCTCGGCATCTGCAACAGTTATTTGATAGGCTCAGAGTGAGAGTGGGCCGATCCCAAGGGTTCAGAACTCCAGGCTTGGTTTGTGATCCTGTCCAAAGCAGTTTGCCTTTGAAAAACCGACCTTACTGGTCTCCTCTCAAGTTTCTGCGGAGGAACAGAAGGTGCTCCGCATGGGGATGTTCTGAAACACCTGCTGGTGCACACTTGAAAGAGAAGAAAAGCAGCCTGGGAACATAAGCACTTACCCAGGAACCTGGGAAAGCAGTTGGCCCAGGCCTGCCAGGCAGGTGTGAAATCTTGTGAAGACTTCTTCCTGCAAGGAGGATGCAGTTCTGGCTGCACCATCTGCTATGATATGCTGGAGAGAGTCATCGAGTCCTGCTCTTACTTGCAAAGTTGTTGGGGTAATCTGTTTTTCACCTGCAAAGCCAGCTACAACTTGTGAATTCAGATTTGGAGCTCCACTGCCTGGGTTCAACTTCTTCCATCACTCACTAGCTAAGAGACCCCAGGGACTTTAACCTATCTGAACCTCAATTTTCTCATACATAAAATATAGGTAATGCCGGGCAGTGGTGGTGGCGCACGCCTTTAATCCCAGCACTTGGGAGGCAGAGCCAGGCAGATCTCTGTGAGTTCAAGGCCAGCCTGGTCTGATCCAGGACAGGCACCAAAACTACAGAGAAACCCTGTCTTGAAAAACCAAAAAAAAAAAAAAAACCACACAAAACAACAACAACAAAAAGTAATGATAGTACACATTCCAGTATTGTGAAATTGTTGATTATGAGTCACTTCCGTTCTGTGTCCACAGCTGTCCCATGAACACCCTACTCACAGCACTTACTGTGTCACTCAGAGAAAAGACCGGCGGAAGCAAGAAGAACAAAAGGTTTAGGTCACATCTTTGAGGTTTTTGGGGTTTTTTTGATTTTTAGAGATAGGGGTTTTTTGTGTAGCCCTGGTTGTCCTGGAACTCACTCTGTCCCCAGGCTGGCCTTGAACCCAGAGAGCTACCTGCTTCTGTTTCCTAAGTGCCGGGATTAAAGGCGTGCACCACAACTGCCTTAGATCCCCATCTTTGAAATCTAAACTCCATCACTATCAGCTGAGATCTCAACCTCAGTCTGGAACCCACATTACAACTACCACTCTAAGCTTTATGTCCTCTTACGGGGCAGAGGCAATCTTTGTTTGCTGTGTTGGGCTGAGAGAACAGAAACTGTCTCCATCACACAGCCAGAACACAAGCATGCAATGTGCCTTACCAGGTAAAGACCAATCTTACCATAGCAGCTGGCTGCAGAGCCCTAGGTGGGGGTTTCTGTCACACACAAGAGGGACTTTACCTTTTCCTGGGATTCTCTGGATCGCTTTGGACCTTGGTGGTTTCTCCCAGTCACAACATCTCCTTTGACTTCAAATTCATGCTGAAACCAAACACAGAACTGTCATCAGTCGCGTGGAGAGATGACCCAGCTGTGAAGAGTGTATACTCATCTCACAGAGGACCAGAGTTTGGTTCTTAGTTCCCATATCTGGTTGCTCACAACCTATAACTCCAGTTCCAAGGGCACAGGCTTCCACAGGCACTGTAATTAGATGTACACACACACACACACACACACACACACATTAAAATGAAAAATTGGGCCATGTGGCTGAGTACCATGTACCAGGTTAGCCAGGACTATCATGAAACCTTGTTTTCTTTGTCTCTGTCTCTCAACAAGGCTATGCAACCTGGCTAGCCTAGAACTCAATTTGTAGACTATACTGGCCTTGAACTCAGAGATTTGCTTGACCCTGCCTCTTCTCAAGAGCTAGGACTAAAGTCCTATGCCACCATACCCAGATGAGACCCTGTCTTAGAAAAAATTAAAAAAAAAAATTCATTCTTGCCTGCAGTGGTGGCACACATCTTTAATCCCAGCACCTGGGAGGCAGAGGCAGGCAGATCTCTGTGAGTTCAAGGCCAGCCTGCTCTATAAAGAGAGTTCCAGGACAGGCTCCAAAGCTACACAGAGAAACCCAGTCTTGAAAAAAAAAACACACACACACACAAATTCATTCTTATTTTTTATTTTATGTGTATGAGTGTTCTGCTTGCATGTATGTATGTGTACATGTGTACGATACTCATACATGGTACCCAAAGAGATTAGATCCCCTTGAACTGGAGTTACAGATAACTGTGAGAATCCTTGAGGCTGCTGGAATAAAACCCTGGTTCCTAGCCGGGTGTGGTGGCTGCCTTTAATTCTAGCACTCAGGAGGCAGGGGCAGGCGGATCTCTGAGTTTGAGGCCAGCCTGGTCTACAGAGTGAGTTCCAGGACAGCCAGGGCTACAAAGAGAAACCCTGTCTTGAAAACCACCACCAACAAAACAAACCAAAACAAAACACAAAAAACTCTGGTTCCTTGGAAGAACAGCAAATGCTCTTACCCACTGACTGCTCTTCCAGAGGACCCAGGTTCAATTCCCAGCACTCACAACTGTCTGTAACTCCAGTTTCAGGGGATCCGACACCCTCACACAGACATACATGCAGGCAAAAACACCAATGCATGTAAAATAAAAATAAATAAACCATTAAAAAAAACTAAAACCCAAACCAAGCAAACTCAAGAAAACAAAAGCCCCAACACACACAAAACACTGTGACCAGAGAAAAGAAAGCCACATTCATTGAAGTACTTTAGGCATTCAGAATCACCAGTTTTGACCAAAGATAAGGATTTTTTTTTTTTCCTGTTTTTTCGAGACAGGGTTTCTCTGTGTAGCTTCGGAGCTTTCCTGGAACTCACTCTGTAGACCAGGCTGGTCTAGAACTCACAGAGATCCGCCTGGCTCTGCCTCCCAAGTACTGGGATTAAAAAAATATTGTTATTCTATGGGCTAGATATGATGACCAGGATCTCAGTTGCTAAAATCAATGAATCAGAGTAGTTTTTATTTAGCTATTTAGTGTGTGGCCCCCTGTAGACATTAGAGGACAACTGGCTGAGGCTGGCTCTCTCCACCCACTGGGTGGGTCCTGAGGTTTGTCAAGCTTGACAGCTAGTGCCTTTACCTAACTAAGTCACCTCAACGGCCGAAAGCGAATCTTTGTTGAAATTACCAATCTCACTGGGACTTGATTTTTTTAAAATGTATTTTAATTTCTAACATCTATCTCTTCTCAAAGCATTCACTTAGCATTTAGATGAAACCGCTAACGCTGTGCTGTTCTAAGGATAACTGGAGGATTCTGGATCACGTAAATCAATTGTATACTGTCATCTGAAGAAATTAGGGCTTTCCAGAGTTCTGTTGAAAGATTTACAGTTAATCAAGTCAAAATAATAAAACGTGGCCAGTGAGACGGCTCAGCAGGTAAAGGTTCCTGCCACGAAGACTGACAACCTGAGTCCCAACCCAGAACCCACATAAAGGTAGTAGACACTACAGAGTTGTCCTCTGATCTCCACACAAACACTTTCATACACATGCACGCATAAAATTTAAAGGATAAAACACACATTTAATATTCTGAAGAAACTCCAGTTTTTTTCATAGTAAAAATAATAATACGCCGGGCGTTGGTGGCGCACGCCTTTAATCCCAGCACTCGGGAGGCAGAGGCAGGCGGATCTCTGTGAGTTCGAGGCCAGCCTGGGCTACCAAGTGAGCTCCAGGAAAGGCGCAAAGCTACACAGAGAAACCCTGTCTCGAAAGAAAAAAAAACAATAGTTGCCGCCCAAAAAAAAAAAAAAAAAACCAAAAAAATAAAATAAAATAATAATAGTAATAATAACCAGGTGTTGGTGGTACACGCCTTTAATCCCAGCACAGAGAGTGGGCAAGCCTCTTGCTGTCAAACTTGACACCCTGAGTTTGTTCCTCAGACTCCACATGGGAGGAGGGAGCCACCTTCCGACGCCTACACGTTTTCCTCTGACCTCCACACGTGCCAAGGCACACACCTTCCCCCCAATAAATAAAGTCAAACAAACCCCAAAATAGAAAACCTCTCCATGCTTCCAATTATCCTAAGAATAAAATTCAAAGTATTACTGTGGTTTAACACAAAATCTTACCTGATCTAGTCCTTGTCTTTGATTTCTTACCTCTCACCTAATCTGTGTCCCTACACAAAATTCACCAATTCCCTATCTTCAACTACAATGGTCTAGTTTTCTTTAATAAACCAAACTCACTCCTACATCCAGATCTATTGTTTGTTTTTTGATTTGTTTTTTTCAAGACAGGGTTTTTCTGTGTAGCTTTGGAGCCTGTCCTGGGACTTGGTGTTAGACCAGGCTGGCCTTGAATTCAGAGATCTGCCTGCCTCTGCCTCCCAGGTGCTGGATTAAAGGTGTGTACCACCACCACCTGGTTATTATTACTATTATTATTTTTCAAGACAGGGTTTCTCTGTGTAGCCCTGGCTGTCCTGGAACTTGCAGTGGAACAATCTTTTTATATACTATAAGCTATTGGCTAAGCATCTATAATTAATATTAAGTCTTTGTCTGGTTAGTTATTTGGGAGCCAGTGGGAGCTCTGTAGAGAAGGCTGGCCTCGAACTCACAGAGATCCATGTGCCTCTGCCTCTGAAGTGCTAGGATTTAAGGTGTGTGCCGCCACACCAGATTACATCCAGATCCTTACGCTTTCTGTTCTGACCTCTAAGAGTTGTTCTCTACATTCCTCAAAGAGAATTCTTTCTTGTTATTTAGGTCCCAGCTCAGTCGTTTCACAAAGACTTTGCCTGGCCTCTGTAGCTGAGGTAGGTAACCCTTGACTCCAGACAATTGCTAGTCTGTTGTCCATCAAAGCATTTATTGGTATATGAAATTCATCTATTTATTGTATATCTTCCCTTACTAGGGCATACACCATTCCAGAATAGGGAGTTGGTCATTCTTGTTTACTGTGGTATTATTCCTAGCAACCAACACTTGGTAGGCTCCCAATAAATGGTCACTAAATGAAATTAAAATCAACAAAAGTGTCATTTGATTATGAACATACTGAGTAGTATATAAAAGTTTTAAGCAGATTCCACTAATTTTGTTTGTGTGATCTATCATCATCATCAGCTCTTGGCTGTTCTAAAATTATTCTTCCTCCTACCTGCTTACTATTTATTTCTCATTGTTCTTAGTTTCATAAAAAAGCAGCATTTCCTGGAAGGAGGCCAATTTCTAAACAGATACATCAGCACATTAATTTTTTTTTTTTCTGACACAGGGTCTGAGGTAGCTTATGCTGGCTTTGAACTCATCATGTAATTTAAGGATGAGTGAACATCTCATCCCGCGGCTCCCACTCTCTAGGACTGAAACTACAAGCATGTGTAATTCTTTTTCTTTCTTTCTTTCTTTCTTTCTTTCTTTCTTTCTTTCTTTCTTTCTTTCTTTCTTTCTTTCTTTCTTTCTTTCCTCCCTTCTTCCCTCCCTCCCTCCCTCCCTCCCTTCCTTCCTTTCTTTCTTTTCTTGACAGGGTTTCTCTGTGTAGCCCTACCGGTCCTGGAACTCTCTGTAGACCAGGCTGGTCTTGAACTCAGAGATCCTCCTGCCTCTGCCTCCTGAGTGTTGGGATCAAAGCCATGCACTACCACCACATGGCTGTAATTCATATTTATGAGGTGCTGGGGATCAAAGCCAGGGCTTCATGCATGTTAAACAAGAACAGCCAGCGGTGGTGGCGCACGCCTTTAATCCCAGCACTTGGGAGGCAGAGCCGGGCAGATCTCCATGAGTTCGAGGCCAGCCTGGTCTACAAATCGAGCTCTAGGACAAGCACCAAAACACCACAGAGAAACCCTGTCTCAAAAAACGGAAAAAAAACAAAAACAAAAACAAAAAACAAGAACAAACTAAGCCTATCCCCACCCAAAGTCTTTTTCTTTAACAATGCTGAATAACTAGCTTCCTACAAAGGTGTACACTTACAAGAGGCAGGAGGAGCTTGGTGTGGTGGAACACACCTAAATCCCATAATCCTAATACTTGGGAGGGACAGAGGCAGGAGATTAGGAGTTCCAGACCATTCCAAGATATGAGACTCAAAAAAAGTGGGGGAGGCTGTTTCTGATTATTTATTTATTTATTAAAAAAAAAAAAAAAAAAAAGCTAGGCTCAGCAAGGTGGCAGCAGTGCACGCCTCTAGTCGCAGTACTCAGGAGGCAGAGACGTGGATCTCTGTGAGTTTGAGGCCAGCCTGATCTTCAAAGTAAGTTGCAGGACAGCCAGAGCAGTTACACAGAGAAACCCTGTCTTGAAAAATAAAAAACAAAAAGACAGGCTCTTGTTATGTAGTCCAGTCAGGCCTCAAACTCCCGAGTATCAGTATTACAGATATATATCACCTCATCTGGCTCTGGAGGTGGCTCATTATTTGTTCCTATGAATCTTTATTTTGTACAGTCCTTTCTTTCTACAAAGACAAGACTCTCTTTTGCACTCTAGAATGAATAAGAATGGCATTTCCCAGCCTGCACTGTATCACTCTCAATGTCCCCTCATTGAGGAAAAGATGTGTATGGAAGGGAGAAAGGAACACCAATACCAAGTGTCTCTGATTAGTTCGTATCAACTACCTACCACATCCAGAAGTTTTCTTTCTTGAATAGACCGGATCACCCCTGAAGAGAACACAGAAAAGGTAAGTTATGGAGAACAGAGCAACAGGTTCCTTTGGTGGAGGTGGGAAGTCCAGCGATTCACAGGAGAACGGACTCTTTAATAAGCCTGTGGCAGATTTCCTTCTGGAGACAGCTGCTGCTTCATTTAAACATTATAAAAGTGCTGCTGCACATGGATTCCTGCCTACTATGAAATAAATCCCTGTTCCTATGCTAACACTGCTAAGAGAAGATCAGGTCCCATTAGTTAGAAATCCACTTTCTCAATACCACCAGCCTATCAGAACAAAGCCATATGCATTTAAAGACAAAGCTAGTGTTATGTTAAAGACCTTTTGGTAACTCAGACTCAGCATCAGCAGAAACCTCAGGTGTTAAAATGCAATTCTGAGGTGTTAAAGGGAGGAGCAGACACACTGCGTTGTACTTACATGAATAACTAACTATCCATTTGCCTCCTGCAATTCCCAGAAAATATTTCAGTGTCCGTTCACACACAAGCTCAGCATCTGCAGAATGAAAAACACCCAAAGGGTTAGAAAGACAGAAGTAGGAGGTGTTGCCCAAGAAGCTGGAGCCCAGCTCTGTTCTCAAGATCAACCTGGAACGGTGACTCCAGTACCCCTTGAGATAACATCAGAAGCATCACTAACGATAACTGTCAGGAGTGGGCTTTTGGAAGCCAGGAAGACGCAGATGCCATGTTAGGACCAGAGGAATTGTCAGCCTCAGCTTTGAGATGCCAAGGCTAGCTAGAGTTCTTTCCTATGTTAATTAGTACTAGTGATTAGTGTGAGTGGAGCTCTACTTTACCAGAGAGCAATATGTAAGAGAAGAAAATAGTGTTGAAGTCTTAAATTTGAAAAAAAAAAAAAAGACAAAAAAGATGCTAAATCAGAAATGCCAATGTGACAAGTTCACCCCTGCAGTCTCTCCCTGGGGACCCTGACCCCTTGTATTACTGAGAGGGACAGGAAAACAGTCTCGTCATAGCTATTCCCCTTCCTATGTAGGTATTTCAATAAGCAGTAGCTGAGAATCTGTTTATTGCCTAGTGTTTCAAAGGTCCCTTTGAAGAACTAAGCAAACTGAGAAAAACCCATTAAAACAGGAGAAATGTATTCAACTAAATCCCAAACACAGCAGGCCATCTGCAAGTAGTGGAAGCGGCCATTCTGCCTCACAGAATTCCTCATAATTTTTGAAGCTTCTTGTTTAAATGCTATAAAAGCTGATTTTAGTTCACAAGCAACAAATGCTGTATTGCCTTTGACTTTAAAGAGTTACTTTAGATTTAATTTGTGTTTTAAAGCTCTCTTCCACCCTTTATCACCTTTGATTCAAACCTATTTCTTAAAATATACTAAAATTTAATGGCATTCCTCTCTCAAACAGTACTCAGCTTGCCGTATCTTGTCCTGGCACCTGATTCCAATGAGCACTGCCCTCTGGTACAGTTTTCATGCACAAGAAACCTAGATTTTAGCACTCTCAAGGCAAAGAGTCAAAGAGCTTTGGACTCTGTGGTGAAGCCTAGAGCTCTGTGGTAGTCTGAATGTAACTGGCCCCCATAATCCTGAAGGGTGTGGCACTATTAGGAGGTGTGGCCTTGTTGGAGTAGGTGTAGCCTCATTGGAGGAAATGTGTCACCGGGGGATGAGCTTTGAGTCTTCCTACGCTCAGGATACCGCCCACTGTCTCAGACCACTTCCTGTTTCCTGCAAGTGTAGGACTCTCGGCTACCTTGCCAGCACCATGTCTGCCTGTGTGTCACCACGCTCCCCACCATGGTAATGGACCGAACCTCTGAACTCTAAGCGAGCCACCCAATTAAACGTTTCCTTTGTAAGAGTTGCCGTGGTCATGGTGTCTCTTACAGCAATAGAAACTTTAACTGAGACAGGCTCTAAGGACAGAGATACCCCAGAATGGGCAAGCGTACACCGGAAAACCAATTCTGTTAGCAAGGCTTAGAGTGCCGTCATAATTTGTCCCTCCCACATCCCTGTGCAGTTTTCTGACTTTCTGAGTCTTACACTAATTCTTCAGATGCTTAAAGATGGATATCCAAGCCCCATGAGTCTTCTCATTCCTTTATCCTCTGCCAAACAGCACTTTTATTAAAAAGAAAAATTTTTTTTTTACATTTTATGTATGACTGTTTTGCTTACATGTATGTTTGTGTATCACATGCATGTATGGTGCCTGAGGTCACAAGAGGGTGTTGGATCATTTGGAACTAGAGTTATGGATGGTTGTGAGTTGCCATGTGGGTGCTGGGGATCAAACCTGGATTCTCTGCAAGAACAAGTGCTCTTAACGGCCGAGCCATTGCTCCAGCCCTCCAGCATTATTTTGAGTTTCTTTTCCCCATCTACCTCTTGATACACTCTAAGGTTTTTTTTTTTTTTTTTTTTTTTTGGTTTTTTGAGACAGGGTTACTCTGTAACAGTCCTGGCTGTCCTGGTCACTCTGTAGACTAGGAGGGCCTCAAACTCACAGAGATCTGCCAGCCCCTGCCTCCCAAGTGCTAGGATTAAAGGTTTGCACCACCACCTCCTGGCCTCTCTAAGCTTATTAGTGCCACAGTGAAAACACTGTGTTCAGCACAGAAAATATTACCTAGACAGTCACTCCAGCAGAAGATTCATCAAAGGCTAGACCCTACTTCTCTTGCTACATGTATCAGGCTTGTATTAATGCAGGCCAGTTTCACATAAGCTTTTCAGCAGCCCTGAAATGTTGACTCAGATTTTACACAGTCAACTGAAAACTCCCAGAGGTATCTTGTACAAGCACAATTAGGACTGAAAAAGGAGAGAGCACATGACAGGTGAGCGGCCCCACTCTTGCCCACCTTCCCACGTTAAGGTTACAGGACACGCACCCCGCACACTCAGCCAGGAGCCACGTGTACTAGCTACTCCCACAGTCTGAGAGATGGACCCACTTCCACCCTGCTCTCTTTGCCGTACTTGCTCTTCCAGACCCAGTCACTGTTCTAGACCCACTGAACTCCAAGCAGGCACACAGGAGGTGGTGGTTGAGCAGTTCATCTTGTCACTCTGCAAATTCTAACCCAGCATAAGGTCATACAAGAGTACTGTCTTTATAAAGCAGTAACTGACTATTGGGAGACTTCATCCATGGCACACTTACACAAAGTCAGTCTCAACACTGATCTGAAACGCTAGGCCGAAAAGTATTTTTGGAAAATTTGCATATATATGAGACATCTTTCGTGCATAACACAAATCCATTTTTTGTTGCTGCTTCATTTGTTTTTTGAGACAAGGTCTTGCTTTATAGTCTAGGCTGGCCTTGAACCTCTGATCTTCCTTCCTCAGTCTCCTGAATGCTGGGATCAAAGCTTTGAGTTACTACAGCCACCTTGTTGATGTTTTATATACATACCCTAATGTGGGGGTATTGTGTTCCCCAAAATATTGTGTATGCTAATAAACTTATCTGGGGTCAGAGAACAGGACAGTCACAATATTAAACATAGAGGTTAGGCAGTGGTAGCATACGCCTTTAATCCTAGCATTTCAGAGACAGAAATCCCTCTGGATCTCTGTGAGTTCAAGGCCACATTAGAAACGGCCAGGCACGGTGATACACACCTTTAATCCCAGAAAGCCACACCTTTAATCCCAGGGAGTGGTGGTAGAAAGCAGAAAGGTATATAAAGCGTGAGGACCAGAAACTAGAGGCATTTGCCCTGGAGAGGCATTTAGCCTGGAGAAACATTTGGCCTGGTTAAGCATTCAGGCTTATTGAGCAGCAGTTCAGCTGAGACCCATTCTGGATGAGGGCTCGGGGCATCCAGTCTGAGGAAACAAGATCAGCTGAGAAGTTGGCCAGGTGAGGTTAGTTGTGGTTTGTTCTGTCTCTCTGACCTTCCAGTGTTCACCCCAATACCTGGCTCAGGTTTGATTTTATTAATAAGACTCTTTAAGATTCATGCTACACCCTAAGGGTAATTTTTTTATTTATGGTGTTAGAGATAGTACCCGGGGCAGTGGTTCTCAACCTTCCTAATGCTGTCACCCTTCAATACAGTTCCTCATATGGCAATTCCCAACATGAAATTACTTCCATTGTTACTTCATAAGTGTAATTTTGCTAGTTATGAATCATAATGTAAACATTTGTGCTTTCTGATGGTCTTAGGTGACCCCTGAGAAAAGGTCTTTCAACCCCATTGGGTCATGACCTACAAGTTGAGAACCAATGACCTAGGGCCTTGTCCATGCCAACTAAGTGGTACTCTTCCACCAAGCTTCGTCTGTAAACCCTAAAGGCAACTTTACACACCATGCTTCATGTGCCTACATCCTACTATGAACTGTGGCACGAAGAGTAATTTTACATTTGCAATGCTATGTCCACATTCAAACAGTTGTAGAGTTTGAATCTGGGGATTTCAATTTTTTATTTATATGGCTCTTAATGTGGTTTATGAGATAAAAGCAATATAGCCTGTAAAGGTTTGTAGTATACCTGTTTTTATAATGACATGCGTAGTCTCTTCAGTAATTACATCAGTTAAAGTGAGGCGGTATTTTTCAGCAAACTTTTGCACAATCATCTGAAACAAAAATCAAACATTGAATTATGTTAAGTTAGGGGCTGGAGAGATGGCTCAATAGTTAAGAGCACTGGCTGCTCTTTCATAGGACCCAGGTTCAATTCCCAGCAACCACATGGCGGCTCACAACTGTCTGTAATGCCAGTTCCAGGGGATCTGGTACTCTCACACTAACATACATGCAGACAATACACCAATGCACATAAAATAAATAAAATCTCCCCCCCCCCCAAGACAGGGTTTCTCTGTGTAGCTTTGGTGCCTTTCCTGGAACTTGAGGCTGGCCTCAAACTCACAGAGATCTGCCTGGCTCTGCCTCCCGAGTGCTGGGATTAAAGGCATGCGCCACCACTGCCCAGCCATAAAATCTTAAAAAAATTATGCTAAATTATCTCAGGTACACAGCTTAGAGTATTAGTTATTCTAATTGAGTCTCCTTTCTCAGAAAAGGCATACTCTAAAAAATTTTTAAATGTCCATTGTGCGTTTGTGTACGTGCATGCACTGCAGTGTGCACGTGGGGTCAGACGCCAGCTCTGTGGGGCTGGTTATGTCCATTGTGCGTTTGTGTATGTGCATGCACTGCAGTGTGCACGCGGGGTCAGATGCCAGCTCTGTGGGGCTGGCTCTCTCCTTCCACTCCCTTGGGTGTTTTGGGGATTGAACTCAAGTCGTCAGGCTTACATGCAAACACCTTTACCTGTTGAATCACCAGGATCACCTTGCCCTGGCTTTGAAAAATATAACATGGTTGAAGTCTCAAAATTGGTAACTTAACAAAAACTATGCCACCAGGTATGGTGGCGCACAACTTTAATCCCGGTACTCGGGAAGCAGAGGCAGGCAGATCTCCGTGAGTTCAAGGCCAATCTGGTCTTAAAACTGAGTTCTAGTCCAGCCAGGGCTACATTGTGAGATCTTGTCTTAAACAAGTGAACAATACCCCCTACCCCTCAACACACACAAGCAAAGAACAAAACCCCAAACCATGTATAAGTCAGAGAGAGACATTCTAATTCAGTCTAATAATGTAGTACTAGAAACCAGGGAATTACAACCAAAGATCATTTAACTTGATTCTCTGAGTTTCTTTACAGAAAGACAGACCACGAACCTATAACTGAGATTTATCAGTCTACATCTCATAAACGGAGTGGTAACTAGCCTTATATAGAAAGTTCTGCTGCAGATATATATACCTTAAAACCAAGACTCAACTCTGGTAGTTACAAAGCATTCAAGATATTTGTAGTCAGTGCAAAAAATATCAGTTCTCAGGCTGGAGAGATGGCTCAGTGGTTAACAGCACTGACTGCTCTTCCAGAGGACCCAGGTTCAATTCCTAGCACCCACATGGCAGCTCACAACTGTCTGTAACTCCAGGATCCAATACTCTTACACAGGCATACACATAGGCATACATACAAGCAAAACATCAACAAAATAAAAATAAATTAAAAAAAAATCAATTCTCTCTTAAGGAAAAATATTGGAAGAGACTCATTCTTCCCAAAAGAAATCTAGAGTCCCTTAGCTATTATCTATCAAGCAAATAAAAATCAATAGGCAGTAAAGGAAATTAACCAGATCCATATGGGAACGGTTGACATAACTGGACGCGACTGTTTGGTAAATAAGCCTTTTTACCAGAAGCACCATTTTCCAGCCCTTGACATCCACGCAAATGTCTATGTGCCCCCGAGTACTGCAGTGGAAGCCGGCCGCCTCTCATGCTGCCTACTGCACACTGTCCCCGAGCCCCAGGAAACGGCAGGCTGGAGAGGCCAATGCCACCCCCCCACTTTTGTCGCTGCCCTGTGCCAGTGTCATTAGCAATTCTGAACTGGTTAATTGCTGAAATCCCAACCTTCAAACAGTGTTCAGTTAGAAGAGCAACTGCTGAAAAGATCATCTTAATGCCGGCTTCAGAATTAATCATGTGTAATACAGTCAGTGGCTTTCATCATAAATTTAACACACTTCAGCAAATCTGAATAGAGCTCAAAGTTTTCCTCTCTACTTGTTTAAAGAAAACATGCACCCAAGCCACTTGTAGTTTAATCTGCACCTCAGAATTGCCCAAGGCAAAAACGATTAGACCACTCCAGCTATCTCTAAAAAGCTGAACACACAAAACAAAGGAACAGTGAATACAAATTTCAGTGAATAAATGGGAATTCTAGATGTGTAGGCAAGTCCATCAAGAGCTATTTAAGCAAACACAGGTGAGAATTTTCCGGGCAAACTGCTGCCTGAGCATAGGACTATGAGGTGACAACGTCAACAGTTATTATTCTGTACTTATACATTGTATCTATCAGGGCAGACAAAGCTTGCTTTACGTCCACAGTTACTATCCTATACTTATACATTGTATCTATCAGGGCAGACAAAGCTTGCTCTACGTCAACAGTTACTATCCTGTACTTATACATTGTATCTATCAGGGCAGACAAAGCTTGCTTTGCCTTTTCAATAGCAGGACACACGGGGCCACCGAGAATTTATGCAGTCACTACCTGTAGAGCCATTAGGATGGGAATGGTGCCTAGCCTACGAAGGCTCTATTAAGCAGGACACTTGAGAATGATTTAGTCGCCTCTCAGTGTGCAATAAATGGCATCTACTATTAAATGCAATTGATAGTCTGGTATGTTATTATACTTTAAAGAAATATACAATTATTTTATTATTATAACAGCTAATTATAGGAGAAATAAATTTCCCAGAATGCTTGGAATCTATAAGCAGCTTAAAAAGAAACATGGGTTCAGTGGGCTTCATGTTTCCATGAGTATGAAACAATTCTCATTTCTGGCACCAGGCCCAAGGAGGTGCCCAAATCCTAATAAGCAAGGGGTGCCACAGGACAGAGGGGACACAGCAGGTTATTGAAAAAGCTGTCTTACCAGACAAGATAAAGACAGACAGACCCTGGAGAAATGCTACTGTCAGGCAGTATTCTCGAAGCAGTCTACATTTAGTTAGACATGTTGATAAGTTTACTTAGATGTGAATCAGGAAAATGATGCCGTCTAGAGAGAGGTGCTGTATCTAGTTACATTTTTTTTTTGATAAAAAGAAAATTCGAATACAATCCAAAAACAGTACCACACCCAGCAAGGTGTCTAGTATTCAGTAATTATTTCCTCAGACAGACTCCTTCCTAGAGGTTATTCACTGCTAGTACTTCTATAGTGGTCAGGTCAAGTCCCAGTCACTACAGAGATAATTATGAATCCACTCACTACTTCTTTGAGGGTCAAGCCTGATACCACCATGGATATTCCTTTAGTGGCTCTTCCTTTTGAAGATGTCAGTGCTGGCTTTATCTCGCTCACAGTTTCTACAGCTGCAGTGTGAGCACAAGCAGCAGCTGGACCCTTGAAAGACTCAGCAACTTGACACTGGGATATTTTCTGTGCAGAGGTTGAAGCTGGCGTCGTGCAAACATGAGCTGGCTCTTCAGAGGACTCAGATCCAGGGTCTCTATTAGAAAAAAGGCTGATTCCAGATTCCAGATATGGGGTTCCTTCTGCAAGGAAGAGAAGTTTAACTTAAATGGCAACAAACGTTGAATTCAAGATTCCAGTCTCTTTTAAATAATATGGCATTATTTAAAAAGAGAAACAGCACAGGGCTGGAGGTGTGGTTTCCAGTACCCGCATGGTAGCTCAAAATTGCCTCTAACTTTAGATCAGGGCATCCAACACCATCTTCTGGCCTCTATGGGAACCAGGCATGAACGTGGTGCACAGATATACATATAGGCAAACCACCCATATACATAAAATAAAAGTAAATAAATTTGACAGGATGTGTACTGCAACACTGCAACTCTGTTTATAATAATGTAATTTTAGAAATGACTTAAATGTCCAGTGAGATTGCGTAGGAAACTGCATTGGGGTTGTCAAGTTTGGTAGAAAGTGCTTCTACCTGCTCAGACATCTTACTGGCCCATCCATTAGATTTTACACTTTGAAAATAAATGTTGATATGCAAAGACGGTTCTAACACATTAAAGATAGCTAAAAATATTCATTCATACATTTACTGATTTATTTGTTGTAAGTCCGTGTATATTTATTAACACATCCATTTACTTACTTACTTATATGCTGCAAGTGTATGTGATGTAGAAGAAGAGGACAACTTACAGGGAGGTTGGCTCTTTCCTTTCTCTCCTCCCATCCTGTGAGCCCCACAGGATGAACTCACAAGTCATCAGACTTGGCGGCAAGTGCCCTGACCTGATAAGCCATCTTGCCAGTCCGGAAATATTTACTGTAGTCAGACCTGGTGGCCTAAGCCTAGAAGCCCAGCTACTTGAGGCTGAAGTAGGAGGATCACAAGCCCAAGGTTTACCCGGGCTACACAACAAGTTTAAAACAATTTAACTGATTAGTTGAAATAGGGTCTTATATATAGTCACTGATGAAACTGGCCTTGAACTCTAGGTGAAGCAATCCTCCTGCATCAGCTACTTAAGTAACTGAGACTACAGACATGTACCATTATATCACATTTATAACTATATTCTAAAAATAAAACTCTGAGTAAAATAAGTAAAGAAGCCAGGCAGTGCTAGCGTATGGCTTTAATCCCAGCACTTGGGAGGCAGAGCCAGGCAGATCTCTGTGAGTTCGAGGCCAGCCTGGTCTACAAAGCGAGTTCCAGCACAGCCAAAGCTGTTCATTTATATTCATTAAAAAAAGCTCACTTCAGGTTGTGACTCATTTTCCAGTAAAGGACAGACCTGTAACTTTATTCTAGGGTCTTACAATTCTAACAGGTGAAGCAAAAACACGTAGAAAATAACCAACCAGACCCTATCATCTTCAAAACTATTAGTAATCCACTATGGGCTTTTCACAGAGAGTGGCTGCTTTCTGACTCGGGCAGAAGAACAGCAGCAAATGGCCTTGCTGAAGGGACACCAGCCCACTTGAGCATGTGGCTCTGGCAGGCCTTGCCCTTCTCCCCATTCCTTCTGCCTAGCTAAAAACTGTTAGATTTCTTTCCTTAAGCTAGCCACCAAACCAAGATCTATTCCCTTATTTAGCTACTTTCTCCTCCTGAGGCTGACTACCAAGGTCCAGCTATTAAAGTGTTGAAGTTCAGCAACCAGAAGCTCCCTTTGGTTCATCTAATTAACATGCCCAATTAAAATTAAACACCTCATCCTAACACAGGGCTTCCCATTTTTTCTTTATAAGCCGCCATTTGCCTATGTGCCACATCTGTCTGCTCTCTATCCAGAAGTCGTCCTTTATCCTCCAGGACAAACAGCCCTGCCCCCTTTCCCTTGTCCCTACCTCCTTTACCGCAGCATCCCAGACCATCCTAACACAGACCTTCCCTCTCCTCTTAAAACCCCACCTGCAAGGTCATTGGCTGCTCTGTTCTGCCTGAGTCAGAAGCCTTTCTTCCTTGCTTAATAAAGGATCTCTCTGTGAAAACAGGTGTGTGGGTGTGGTTTGTGCCTAATCCAGGGTCTAGGAGGGAGCCCCCACTGTTGGGGGTCTCCTTCATTGACAGTTGTAATAATTTTCAAGCAAACTCAGATTGTAGCTGTTATTTTTCAAAAGTATACTTTGTGTACAGGATATAAAAATGAAGTGTTTCTCCATTAAAAAAGATGAAGCATTACCTAGATCTTGCCTTGGCAAGTAAGATGGCCCTGTTGAGTTGTGTGGTTCACATGACTTCTCTGCTTCAACCACCTGAAGGAGCTCCTCTTGAGACTGGAAGCTTCTGCTTTGAAGACCCCCAGAGCGGCTGTGTGAGGCGCACCTACTGCCTGCCGACGGAGATTTAAAAGAGGAAGGCCTGGAAAGATGGATGAAAGAAGAAAACCGTCACCACCAATTCGGAAAGGCCTAATCATAACTCCTCGACAACCAAAGCATAAGTGAAACATCTCACTGTCAGAGAAATAAGGGATGACCAGCCAAAAAGAGCCTACATGACAGCCCAGGAGCCTAGATTCATGCTGCCTGCCAACATGCCACAGCTGACATATGACACCTCCCCTCAGGGCTGCGCTGAGGCGGTAGATCTCGGAGCTGTTTAAAAGCATGTCAGCTTTTTTTTTTTCTTTTGCCAAATTATCTATTGATGCTAATTCAGATTCTATACACTATTCCATCTGAGCTAGTCCTCTTATGGAGACAGAAAACCGAACAAGGTTGACACCTCTACACTTTATTTCCACCTAATTTGAGAAGAATTTATAGTATTACCCCCTTTCCCTGAATTTTCAATGTCCAAAGTCATTCTAAAACAAGAGGCTGGGCTGGCGAGATGGCTCAGCAGTTAACAGCACTTCTTCTTCTTCCTGCAGAGGATCTGTATTGGAGTCCCAGCACACACATGGTGGTTCACAGCTGTCCATAACTCCAGTTCCAGGACACACATGATACAGACATACATTTGAGCAAAACATACATAAAAAAAAAAAAAAAAGAGCCAGGAAGACTAAAAGTCTACCTCCTGAGGTGGACGTAGAAGAGCAGGAGTTCAAGGTTGCTCTTGCTACACAGTAAGTTCAAACTCAGCCTGGGCTACCTGAGACCCTCGAAACAACACACAAAAATAAATGCGATTAATAAAAATTTAAAAACAAAAAAACAAGCTAACTATTGGGGTGGGCACATATTTCAGTGGGAAATCACTTTGCTCAAAGTATAGGAAAGCCTGCATCTGATTCCCACCATCACACCCCCTAAAAAGTAAACCATTAAATGTTAATAATATATGTGCCCAGGGCTGGAGAGATGGCTCAGAGATAAGAGCCTGGCTGCTCTTCCAGAGGACCTGAGTTCAATTCCCAGCAACCACATGGTGGCTCACAACCATCTATAATGAGATCTGGTGCCCTCTTCTGGTCTGCAGGCATATGTGCAAGCAGAATACTGTATACATAATATATATATGTATATGTATATAATACATATACATATATAATACATATACATATATATATATATGTATATGCCCAACAATTTCCTCCAGTCTTTTGAGTGCTTATGACTTAGTAAGCCAACTAAACATAGCTTTAGTGCTCAAGGAAGCAGATCTTTTTCATCTTTTTGTTAGATAATGCTAGTACCTGTAGCATGAATCTTAAAAGGTCTTATCAATTAAAAAATCCACAGCCAGGTATTGGGGTGAACGTTGAAAGATCAGAGAAGCAGAACCAGCCACAGCTACCTCGCCTTGCCAATTCCTCAGTTGATCCTGTTTCCTCAGACTGGAAGCCTCTGAGTCCTCATCCGAATGGATCTCAGCTGAACTGCTGCTAAAAACTAAAAGTTTAAAAAGGCTCTAGTTCCTGGTCCTCACGCCTTATATACTTCTCTGCTTCCTGCCATCACTTCCTGGGATTAAAGACGTGTGCCACCATGCCTGGCTGTTTCCAGTGTGGCTTTGAACTCACAGAGACCTGAATAGATCTCTGCCTCCAGAATGCTAGGATAAATAAAGGTGTGTGTGCCACCATTTTCTGGCCTCTATGTCTATGTAGTGGCTGTTCTGTTCTCTGACCCCAGATAAGTTTATTAGGGTGCAAAATATATTGGAGGACACAACATCACCACAAGTACCCTAGCCTTAAAAATAAATTCTCAGTTAAGTCCAGGGCCAGGAAAAATGCCATTGTTAGATTATTGACAACCTGTCGCCATTCCCCAAAGAAATGTATAGGCATAATAGGGATTCAGAAAACAAGAACCCTTGTTTCCTGGAGTGGTGAGATGTTTGTCCTGATAGGTTTAAGTATTTTTGAAAATAAAAGCGGGGTGTGGTGGTACCTGCCTGTAATTCCTGAATTCAGAAGCCTAACTTGACA
>CABHPH010150758.1:0-46270 GCA_902168325.1 Peromyscus nudipes
CTCATTTTCTAGCTAACCAAACCTGTTAATCTTTGAGGACCAACATGAAAAGTTAATGTCATAAAACATCTTGCTGATTTTTCATGTTTTCTTTATTCTTTAATTGGTAGTTTGGCAATATGCTCTTTCTGATGTGTGTGTTAATAGACGTGCTTTTAGCAATATTTTAACTAATATGAGTTGGTATAAGCCTAAGCACATCTTAGAAGTTCACATCTGTAGGATAGATGTCTGAGGTCTTAAACAAGAACCCCCAAGTGACTGTAGAAGTACATCTTACTTTGAACTGGTGGTTTGAAGGTAACTGGCACCCTTCATTTTCACTAGCACGTGTGTTGTGATTAGAGTCACTGTACTATCTCACTCTTAATTTTGCTTTATTGCCTTTGCTCTTCCTCCAGAAACATTCAGCTGTAGGATCATCTGACATATGTGTTTATACAATCATAAACTGTTTGGATAAGCCAGATTTTTGCAGATGGTATTTCAGGATCCCACCTTCCAGCTTGGAGATAAGAGGGTAGTGTATAACTAGGTAATGCCAACAGAGACACTACCTCCAAGAACTGTGTGTCCTTATGTCTCTTACACCATCCACTTCCCTCCATCCTCATCACCACCACATTAATACAAGCTGTCACTGTCATAGTCGTCGTCATCATCTCCCTCATCATCATCATCATCACCTCTCAGAATTGGACAGTGTTCCACAGCTGCCCTGGTGTTACTACAGCCCCCCCCCCCTGTGCTTGTCCACTGTGGTAAAGGCTATCTTCCCGAATTCATAGATCAAATTGGGTCAATATTTTATTTAAAATCCTTCTGAGCCTGGTCATTGCCTTGAGAATTATAAGGAGTTGCATCCGACATGGGAATTCAATTGCAAAAGCAACTGATCAACATAAGTGATGTTTGATCCAAACTATCCCAGAATGGTTTTGAGTACCCAAGGTACAATGCAGATATGTATATATACTTATATGAGTCCACATAAAAAATATGAGCATATGTAACAACTTGCTATTTATTCAATGATTGAAAAATAAAAATACCACTTTTGTTTGGTCCCCAGGATGGGGTTGTCTGCTGTGCAGAAGGGTCCAGGGTTGGAGTTGAACAGCTCCCTCAGCTCCCTCAGGTAACTAGAAATCAGTGATGGAGACCACCAACCAACTCACATCCATATAGTTAAATTCTTAAGTCTCATGTACCAAGGGCCTCACTCTGACAAAAGTACAAGTGTATTAGAATGTAGTTGACCAATATTTATGGAAAGCCTACTGTGAGCCAGAAATCATTCCAGAGCCTGGGGATACACTAAGGAAATGAGAGGAAACTTGGGCCTTCAGGGCTTCCTTCAACAGACAAGGCCTATACATAGAAAGCTGACTGGCAAGGAAGAGTTGCTGGGCAGGAGGACAAGAGGAAAGGTATCTGGGTGGAAGAAGACTGCAGGGTTGAGTGGAGTGCTCAGTGAACACTAACCAAGAAGATGGTATTTTCACCAAGGAGGAGGTGAGGGATGCAGACCCACCTGTGGAGGAGGAAGAAGGGCAGGTGCTTCAGTCCAGAAGAGCTGAGAAATGGACAACAGAGAGCCGATGCTGCGGGAATGGAGTACAAGTTAGAACTATGGCAGACAGCCAACGGTGTGGGGCCGTTTAGTGGTGGGGGAAACCCTAAAGCTTTGTGAGCAATTACTCACAGTCTGACTGTGGACCTCAGAAGGGCAGCGGGGAGTAGCCACATCCTTCACCCCTGCCTCTCCTTGCCCCACATCCTCTCAGACCTCTCCTCGCCACAACCTCACTTGCCTGAAGGCCTTGGCACACTAGCTGCCACCCTATGGAGTAAACCCCCAGCGACATCTTCCTGTACAACTGTCCTGGACTCCAGCAGGACAGGTGCACTTCATCCAGGATGTCTACCCTCGGCCCTCCAGCCTAGGCTAAGTCGACCTGGTCCATTTTCCCAGTGTCAAGTCCATCTTGCTGAGAAGGGGCAGCTGACTGTTCCCAACCCGAAACTCTGGGAGCAGTGCTCAAGTCTTTTCTGTGACCTCGGCCTGCGGCAGCATGGGTCCTGTGCTCAGAGTGTGTGGTCGGAGTGTGCTAAACAAAGCAGAGAAATTGGAATAAAATGGGGAGCAGAAGGTAGCGTTGCAGGAGAGCCTGCCTATGTGAGGCTCTGTGTGTTACCTGGGATCTCTGCATCAGTCTGCTCTTTCTTTGTTTTTGGAAAATGTCTAATTTTCTCTTCACTATCTTTCAGATTTGCTTTTAACAGCATTCCTTTGAACTTCAAAATCCTTACACAACAAAATGAAAATCTGTGAGAAGTCTGTCCTTTGCCAAGCTCAGGGCAAACTGTTTTCCTTTTTTTGTGAGATAAGAGAGATAACCTCGTCTACCTGCCAAATTTAAAATATTTTGAATTTTTGTGCTATTAATAAAGCATGCAAACAGATACAAACCCACAATGCAACTTACATTCAGAGACCAATTCAGTGGGAAAGAAAAGGAAAAAGAAAGGACAGGTGACCTACACTTTAGCTCACATTTTGAAATCCGCATATAAAGACAGAAACTAGGAGGTCACCAGCAGTGTTCAGTTGGTGTTTAAACAGGATCAGCTCCTGAAAAGAAAAAATGGTAGGCATCCATGTTACTGTCTTACAGAGCTAACTGAAGTATTCGGGGTGAGAAAGAAAGAGGAACGGAGTGAGGGAGAACAGATGTTTAACGTGACGTAAACTGGTCAAAATGTTGGCCTAAAAGGGTGGCCACCAACTGCTTTATCTTTGTTCCAAAATAAAAAAATAAATAAATAAAAATAAAGAACCGTTTTCCCTTCCTGCCTTCAGAAGAGCGCGGTGTTTAACATCCGTTTAGAAAGGCCCTCTCGCCCTTTCAGCACACATCAGGGCCTCTCACACAAAGGGGAGATAATGTGCTTTTAAGTAAGCAGTCAAGTGCCCACTGCCTTTTGAAACCGCCTGACGAGAATTAACGGCCTTCGCCATCTTCTCCTAAACAACCTTGCCCGGTTTTCGGGAGGCACCTCGTTTATCTTGAGGTCCCTTTCATCTATTATCTGACTGTAAGCGTGCTCATAGCTCATCAGCTGAATTCTCTTTGACAGGGGAAGCTTTATGACGAGTAGCCAACAGCCTAATGTCAGGTCTGAGAGGATCCCGGGGAGGAAGGTGGTGGGAAAAAGCTAACCTTCGGCCACTCCTAAGCAGCGTTTGCTGAGCCACAGAAATAGAACCTTGACTCATCGTCCCTTCAGGAAAGCAGGTCCTCTTGGTTAATACCGGAGCGTGTTGCAGCTGGCTTGGTACTTAGCTCAAAAACACCACTTAAGAGCACCTCTGCAGTCATTCTCGGATGTGGTCATTGGTGTGAGCTAAGACATTTCCAGTCACTGAGTAGATGAAAGTGACCATCTAAATGTTTTTTATGTGACCGCCAACAAGTCCATTTGCAGTTATTTTTGACACAGTCAAGGGACTAAAGATCTTTATAGTTTGGCCGCCTGGGCCCCAGAAGTTTTTAATTGTTACTTCTGTCTTTTGCCTGCAGGACTAAGGACAGACTTTGCAAGGAAAACAAAACCACCTGGGTTGCAAACACAAAATCTACATTTTTGAAGAGCCCCAGCTTGGTTTACTGTTATCTAAACGTTTGTGATGCCTGAACTAAAGACTCCTGTTTGCAATAACTTATAAGAGTTATATTTTAAAACATGTCTAAAGCTGGCTGTACACATCCATAAGTATTTTGAGAATTGAAGCAGACTTTCAAGGAAAGTCCCACCACAGCCTTCAACATTCGTCCTCTGTGAACAGGACAGGGGCTCTTTAATATTGTTTTTTTTTATTTTATTATTATTATTACTATTATTATTATTATTATTATTATTATTATTATTATTACATTGACGCATGGGGGGGGCTGATGTATAAAATCTTTCCTTCTCCAAACATCCCGATCAGAGTCTGCCCAGCAGATGAGAAGATCAACTCATTAGGAAATAATCAGCCTAGCTAAACACCTGCTGATTATTTAGAATGTTAAAACAGCTTTTCCTGTCCTGGGGGGAAGCGATGCCGTAAATAATGGCTTTGGTTGCTGAATGCTTAGTTCACACAAGTGTGCTTCTGAAGTCCTGAGAGAGGAACTCCATGAAGGTGCAGGAAACCCGGGTGGATGTGTCTCAGGTAATATGAATTAAAGGGTAGCCACTATCTTGTGGGAGAGTTTATTTCAAACTCCGAAGTCCTTAAAGCTACACCTATGCTGTCCGAATGGTAATCAAGCAATATCTATGTGTTCTTGGGTCCCTCTACGCAGTGTATTTTACACTGTGTAAGTCAGTTGAAAAAAGAAAATATTCTCAACTCTCCAGGGATGGAAACGACAAAGATGAAGGCCACCCTTCTGCTTCCTGTCACTTCTTTATTTACCCCTAGGACACAGAAAGGACTATGTGCAAAGCAGTTGGCTAGTTTTTGGAGTAGACCGTGCAGCAAGATGCATTTGTTGCTAAGGCTTTTCAGGTTAAGACTTTCATAAAATTATATGAATAAAAATAATTTTCATGAAAGTATTCACAATGGTAATGATTCTTGGGATGTGCCCAGTATAAAATAAACCATCTATTTGAATATTGGGATTAACAATTTAGGGCTGTTATTAGATCTCTGACACTAAAGACAAGCACATCCGTGTCTATAAAATAATTTGAAAGTACAGCCTCCTGCCCCTTCCATTTCCCTATGCCACGCTCTCTGCACTACAGATGGGTCCCAAAACTGTCAAAGACCTAAGTACCCACTACTGTGGGGCTCATGCAAACATATCTTGCCATTCCCATCTCCTTTGCAAAGCCATATACCAAGAGTATTCCTCCATAGCTCCATCTGCACCTGCACTAACTCCAAAGCTCTAACCGTCCGTGATGGCTTAGCGCTTGAGGATCTGCCAAGAACAAGCAAAGTTATCTCTGGACACGTCTCCTCTGGCTTTCTCTCGTTTACCTTCTCCCCCTCAAAAGCATTCATACCATGCCTCCCTCCCGTAACTCTGTGTTCTATCAACAGTATCTCTGACTCGCTGGGATTATGGGTTGGAGAATTTGTTCGACTCTTTCTCCTCCTCTGTTCTCTGCATCTGTCATTTCACATCCCATTAAGGATTTAGAAAGAAAAATCTTTCCTCTTCATTCCCACATTTACTGTCCAAGGAAAGCCCCCATCAATGCACATAACTATTATAATTGCCAGACAACTTATTCATGACATAGTAATATGGTGCCATCCATCCTTCTCAACTCTTGGCAAAAAATGAGGGGAACAGTATCAGCCCACTGGCTACCTCATCACAGTCTTCCACAGCTGCGGGTCCCTAGCTTATCCGGTTTAAAAATAATAATAACGATAAAAACTCTTTCTAGGTCAGATCAAAGCATTTCATGTATAAAGTTGATTGCCATCCTATAACTCCTACCCATCGGTTCTGCATCAAGAGGGAACTTTAATCCATTCTGCTGGCAAACAATCCTTTGAATATTTGAAAACACTCCCCAAGCTGCATCTGCTTAATGTTCTTGCTTCTATCTAATTGCTTCCGCCTCTCTTTGTGTGACTTATTTCTCAGACAATCTTTGTAGACCCACTGTAGTGACCCACTGTCACAATCCCACCTAAAATGTATGGTGCTCTTGAGTTGAAATTTTTTTTTCCCACTTGAAATCCCTTTACGCTTACCCAAACCCTCCCACACAGGTTTTTGATAAGCTGGAGATAATTTGAATGTCCTGAGATCTTAAACTGACAAAAATGTTCTTTTTTGCATTCTATTTGTGTCTTTAGGATGATACAATCATTTGCATTTAATACATACTTGGTGACTGGGCAACTTCAGTTCTTTATGAACAATTGTCCCTCAATCATTTGCCTAGAGGAGAAAACAAATCTAGGCTCTTTGAATGTATTATACAAGACAGAAAATCAAGAGAGCTTGCTTTACAAAGCATTGTGCCTTTAGCGCTCAGACACTGTTGGAGTTTTTTGTTTGTTTGGTTGGTTGGGTTTTGTTTTTTAAATAGCTACCATCAGAGAAGAACTAAAAGTATTTAAACACACTTGGCAGGAAACAGTCACTCCATTTTCATCCCCACCCTCAAGCCAGTGACCTCCCTTGATCTCTGAGATGACAGTTTGCCAAGTTCCATGAAGATGGCATTCACAAATGACCCCATTAGATTGCCTAAAGACCTTAATTGCCCGAGTCCTTTCACTCAGGTTTCTGAGGTTCACGGAATGTTATCCTTCGGTTACTCCCTTGTATAGGTTCTAGCTATTGTTGCTTTAATCCTTTCTGAATCCCTGAGAATGCAAAGAACTGAAGCAGACTTTGATTCTCCTACTGAATTACAAGATACTTTACATACTTCTGTCACATAGTAATTCCCCCATGTTTACCATTCAACAATGACGTTCACTTTCATGTCTAAACATAGAAGACAAGCACCATTGCCACGAATGTAGTCTTAATGATGGGGGAAAAAAAGGATCCCCTACAAAGGACCATGTAAAATAACTTTTAAAAAAATCAGCCACTTCCTTCTGTCATTACACCAGTGTTCAGTCGTATCCCAATGAACGCTTGAGGCTGAGGGACCAAGTATCCACTCTTCATCTCTAATAGAAAAAATTATCTGGGTTTTTCTTAAAAAATCAAACACACACACACACACACACATACACACCTGTTTGAATGGCACTATATTAAAGTAAGTCCACGAAAGAACAAAGTCAGTTTATTGAAACTTTAGCTGTTCTTTCATGGTGACATGGAGATCTACTTACATGAAACAGAACTGAGTCTGTGGCGGGAATGAGGAGAGAATGCTAAAATAAGTAAAAACAGATTAATAAGGTGACCACAAAGAAAAAAATCAGGATTTCTTTTACATTTAATTAAGTTATACCAGGATTATAATGCTTTAATTTTCTTGTTTAAAATTTGTAGCAGCCTTGTATTGAGACCTTTTGAATTAAGCTTCTACAGTCCATGAAACTTGGCTATGTGAAGGAAGCCATCTGTCTGTGCTAATGTTTCCTCTACAATGCCGTTTGTTTCTAGTAATAAGTACACCAAGGGCCATGAGGTAGTTTCCTGCCCCTGTGTGCGCACACCCACCACCCACAAATGTAAAGGACAGAGGTTTAGCACTCCAGCCCTTCCAGGAAAACCAGTATAAATGAAGGAAGCCCTCCTTAGAGGGTAGACTCAGAGAAGGACAGTAATCTTACAGACACACCAAGAGCTTCCAACACTTCTAAGGAACTGTGACAGCATTAGGTAATAATAATATGCAGCTAAATGACTCAATGTTCTGTGAAACAGATCAATCTTTTCTTCAATCAAAACATAGTGATTGAGGGCTGAGATGTGACTCAGTGGTCAAACAACAGCCTAGCCTAGTACTTTGAATTGGAGGCCCAGCACGACCACACACACACACACACACACACACACACACACACACACACACACACAAAATCCACCTAGCAAGCAGATAAAACCATGGCAGTTGCCACCATAGTCTATCACCTGATGAGAAATTGAGCTTAAAAACTTTCCAGGAACACACTAACTTTAATTTTTTGAGCCCAAAGGTTCATCCTAGAAGGAAGAAGGGAAATTACTGAAAATAGACAAATTATACTACTTCATGCTGCACATGCCTTGCCTCACAGAGACCCAGACCTAGGTTCTTCTGCATTCTGGTTGATTAGAAGAGGGAGGGCAAGATGGCTGAGCAGTAAAAGCGCTTGCCAGCAAGCCCAAAGACCTAAGGTTCTGGGTTCCATGCGGTAGAGTGACAGACCCGACCCCCTCAAGTTGTCCCCTGACTTCCTTGTGTGCTATATCCATGCACATATACACTACATAAATAAATAATTTTATATTTTTTTTAATTTTCAGGAATATATCATAGCAAGCTGATACTATTGAGGACTTTTACTCCACAGGTAGAGTAATATAAAAAGTGACCTGCAGGTCAAAGGCAGAACCAGAAAAAGAGACAGATGTGCTTTGTAAACAAAAAGAAAGGAATTTAGCAAAGGTCGCAGGAGGGATTGTTGTCTTTCTGTCCTTCATGAAGGCTGGGTCTGCCTTGCAAACCTAGGAAATCTGGGTAAAGCCAACCCTTAGCAGGCTATGCAGAGACCACAAGTCAGTCTGTGGAGTCTACAAAGGTCTGGGGTGTCACACTGCACTGTAGACTGCTGAATTTGAGCACTCCCAAATCATAGCTGCTCTTCAGTGAGGACCCGAACAATGGAATCCCAGCTAGAAGACACTCCACCTATGTGGGAAATAGAAAGGCAGGGAAGAGTATCCGGCTGGGGGCACTCACAAGAGAGGCTTATGAGTCTTCATATTGCTAGTGATGTTCTCAAGTCCTGTTTTCTGCTTTAAAAAAAAATTATAAATTTTGTTACACAAGAAAAAAATAAGTAAAAAATCACATAAAATTAGCCAGACCCAAAGTCTATATAATTCTATGAACTTCCATGCAGTTAGAATGGGCTTTGGGAACAGAAACGGTGAAGTTTCACATCGTTTTACACTTTTATTACCAAATATATTTTATGTACCTATACACCACCAAAACAACAACAACAACAAAAAGAAAGAATTGGAACTAGAAAAACAATTAGCTTCAAATCCTCTTTCATAACTTACATCTGGTACCTACATTCAGTCCTTCCTCATGCGATGGGGACTGGAGAGATGTCTCAGCCTTTAAGAGCACTTGTTGCTCTTGCCGAGAACCTGGGTTGAGAATCGAACTCAGAACCTCTAGGAGAGCAGCAAGTGCTCCTAACCGCTGAGCCATCTCTCTAGCCCAATAATTACATTTTCAGCTCAAGCAAGTCCTATGTGGTATTTACAATACATTTACACTTTAAGTTATTAGCTGTCTGGCTAAACTGCTGATTACCGTGTGCACCCTATGTTCTATCTAGCCACCGCACCTGGAGAACAAGATCACCCCCCTGAACTGAGAAGCGGTGCTGGAGCCCTGGTGACGAAGCAGGCAGGATCAGGGGCCCTTGTCCTTGGTGTTGAACTCCAACCCTGATCTCCAAGCAGGCAGCTGGAGAGAGAAGACACACACCGCAGAGAACTGCTGAGGTATTAGAACAGCCTCTGTCACCTCCCCATAGACATGTTCTGTCGCTTTTAACCTGGGGCTCATCTTCCTGGTCTTTCTTCTTGATGCTAGTGGGTGTGGGGCTCCTGACTCCTCGCTCTCTGTTGATATTGCCTTGTAGGTTTGAATATTGGGGTGGTGTCTGGCGTTGTAGTTTGGGTTTGGGGTGTGAATGTTTTGAGACAGGATTTCGTGCAGCCCAGGCCAGTGTTGAACTTGCTAGGTAAAGGTGACCTTGACCTCCTGATCCTCCTGCCTCTGCCTCCTGTGCGCTGAGATTATTAGCATGCGCCACTACACCCAACAATTTCTGCTTGCGTTTTCCTCCCTTAAAATGAGAATTCTGGAGCTGAGGGCGGGGGGTGGGGGGGGTGACGCAGATCCTCGGAGCTTGCTGGCATCCAGCTTGGCCTAAACATCAAGCCTCAGGTTTAGTAGAGACCCTGCCTCAAAACTTAAGGTGCAAAGTAATAAAAAAAAAAAAAAGGGCACCTGACGTCCTCCTCTAGCCTCTACCCGTGTGTAAACAGGCGCATGCACCTGCGCACACACAAAGAATTCCAACATATTTCCCCTCATCCCCACGTCTTTTCTTCCTCTAAAACCTCTGCCACTTATGGGAGTCATCTAGATCAGCCTCATCCCTGGGTCTCTGTGTTAGGTGGCCCACCCCAGGCCCCTGGCTTCAATAGGCCTGAGGTGAGTAATAGATAGGTGCTGCTTTTGCTCCATAAGCCCCAATCTGACAGGCCTCCTCGTGAAACCCTGGAACCCTGTCTCATCCTTTCCCTGAATTCTCGCTCATTCCCCACCCAACCTACTAGGTCTTCATCTAGGGCCTAGGGTGCAGCCTCAACTTCCCATCTGAGAGGAGAGTCCCCACCGGTGGCTGCAGACACAGGAGCATGCAGTGTGACCCCATTGTGTCCTAGTTTATATCTGAAATGTCATCCATGCTTGCTTACAAACCTGCTGTTCTGGCCCCAAGGCTCTGGAGCGTTCAGGAGGTGGAGGTTGGCTAGCAGACTTAGGCCACTAGGGGCAGCCTTTGATAGTTACATCCACTCCTGGTTCCATTCTCCACCCATGTGAACAAACACTTGCCACCCTCACCACAGAGATCCAAAATCTTCAGAAACCACAAACTAAAAATCAGCCCTCCGCTCTTGAGATTGCTCCTGCCACGCACATTGTTCTACTAACAAGGAAGGAAACTAATCCACCCACACAGCCTGACATGAAAGCAGACTTCTGTACCAATCCCCATGCCCCAGGTCCTCGGGAGAACCAGAGCAACCCGCGCGGAGGGCAGCTTGTCCTTCAGATACAGTTGAAGGATTAACACACTCACGATAAACAAGTGTCCACTTCAC
Organism: Peromyscus nudipes; assembly: GCA_902168325.1. Classification (NCBI taxonomy): domain Eukaryota; kingdom Metazoa; phylum Chordata; class Mammalia; order Rodentia; family Cricetidae; genus Peromyscus; species Peromyscus nudipes. The sequence continues at coordinate 10,608 of CABHPH010150758.1, forward strand.
ATAAGGCAAAAAGAAATCCAAACATTTCTCTGTGAACCACTCATTAAGGAACCAAAGTGGGGAGTGGGGTTCCACTTTGGAGGGGGCAAAAGAGAAGAAAGGAAGGAAGGGAGGGAATAAGAGAAGAAGGAGGGGGGGCTTGTTTCCAATCCCAACTCTGCCATTTCCTTGGACATGTTATGAGGAGGATCTGAGTCTCTGTTTATCTGTAAATAGAACAATAATGCATACCATAGAGAGTCATTGTGAGGAATAGATGAATTAGCACATGCTAGGTCCAGTCACAAAGAGTATTCAGTGAGTACCAAAGCTCGCTCCCTTCTTCCCCCTTTTCTTCCTGGAACACAACAAAGATCACTGTAACCTTCCAGAGCAGAGAGCTGTTTCCCCTCTCAGCCACCCCCCTACCCCCCACCCCACCCATTTTCCCAATCTGTCCCCTTCCCTGGCCCTACCCTTCTAATTTTGTGCCATCATTCCTTCGCCTCTGTGAGACGGTCTAAATTTCATAACAATTCAATCAAGCTCAATTAATGGAATTTTAAAGGGGCCTGGAAAATCAGTACTATATTAAATTATGAATGCAAAATCTAGAGCAAAACAAACCTCATGCCTCAGAGCAAGAGTTTATGCTTTTAATGTGTAAGGAAGCCATTTGTCCTTGGCCCCAACCCAACCCTACCTCAAGCAGCCAAATCCAGCCTTACCCAAGCATGTAGATTCATTGTGGAAATATGGCTGCCTTCCTCCATATTGAAACAGCTATTGGTTAGCAGTGGGAGGGAGAGGGAGTTAAACCCTAACCTGGAGACCTAGGACAGGCAGGGTACAGTCTGCTTTAATGTCTAGGCGGGAGTTTAATCACAGTTATCTTAGCCACCAGGTATACCTTAATCAGCCCGCCAGCTCTGGAGGTCCTGAAGAGATGATCTTACCCTCCCACCATTATTATTGTGCCTCTTACTTAAAGGGATTTGCCAAGCTACTAGAGGAACATGATTCCCAGGCCTTTGTCACAACAAAATCTCTTCTATGAATTGAATGAGTCAGCTGGTTATCACAGCTGGTGGTACTAAGATAAATAGTGTATAAAAATGTGACTCTCTACTGACTTCTGTCATAAAACAACTCTGTTTATTATTATCATTATTAATATTTTTATTTAAGAAACTGTCTGTCTCAAGCTATAGCCACATCACCTTTCCTATGATCACTTTGCATGACTGGTTCCAATGGCATCACTGGATGTTGACATTTGTAAGAAAGTATCTCTCAAGTACTTTGATTTTTTTTCTTAATGCTTGAATTCCTGTGGTATTGCTTATCTCAGGAAGCCAAATTCTTTCCTGTAACGTGCAAGAGCTGACTCTTAAAGAAAATTAGCAATGTTATGATGAACATCTCCATGACATCGTAACAAGTGAGAACTCTTTCTGCATTTTTTTTCTCCTAATAGTGCTGACTAACCTCATAAACCCCAAAATGGTAACTATCATTTCCTTCCTGAACGGAAAAGGAAGACAGCGAGGATTCAGCCTCTCCAAAATCGCTCATCTTATATCAGTGATTCTTTGGCTCTTTGAAGGATGAATGACCTTTGCTCCGTTCAGAATGATGCCTGTAAAATGATGGAAACACTAAATTGCCTAATTGCTCTTTATGGCTTTTCCAACTTCTCGGAGCCATTTGATGAGTCTCTCCTTTCTCCTCCTTTTTCTGCCACAAGAACTCTCCTGGAGATTTCTTTGTTCCTCCCTTTCTAGTTCTTCCTAAGTCTCCGTACACGAGCCCTTCTCCCCCTTTCTGCTCTCCCCTGCAACAAAGCATTTGGAGCCATGGATTCGACCCTCCTCCAGTATCCACTGGAAACTCCATCAGATGGCTTCAATTACCACCTGAATGCAGATGATTCTCAAATCTCCAGGCCCAGCCTTGACCTCTCACCCTCTTTTCAGTCCTGCGTTTCTTTCTGTCTGCAGAATATCTCTACTTGGGTGTCCCATCACCTCCTAAAACTAAACATGTCAAAAGCCCAGCTCATTATCTCTCCACGTGCCCCTTCATTGTCTCTCTCTTTCTCCGGGGCCATCAACAGCACTCTAGCTTGAGGCTGCAATCCCTGAGATCTTCCGATGGGCTTGAGCACCCTCCACCACACACACACACACACACACACACACACACCTCCAGGTCTCTAAAGGGTAGGTTTCTGCCCAGGCATCCCCACTCAGCTGAACACTGTGACAACATTGTGATCTCAACTGGTTTTCCTTCAGGGTTGTTGTTTTTGAAACTCTACTTTCCTATTCACTCAGCTGTTGACAAATTTTTAAGGCCACTGGCATAGTCCATTCCTTGGATTGCCTTGACATCCGGAGCCCTCAGAACTGACAAGAAAATCACATCTGTGCCTGCCTCTGACTCACTACTCTAAATTATAGAAAATAGGACACTGCATATTTATAAACCTCTTTATTTCCTAACATAATTGATAGCTGTGCTTGCCAATTAAATAGCAAATAATTAGTAATTAGCCTGAGAGACTGATAAAGTGGAAGTTTTAAGTGATTATTTCTATTTTAATTTCTATTATCTACCCCCAAAGCCATCACCATCCTGTGCCCAGAACTTGACTAGGTGTTGCTCTTATAACCTCCTCTCTCTCTCTGTCCCACTATAAGACACTAATTACACTGTCACGATGGGGACTTTCTTCCAACACACCAGACACTCCAATAAATTTAATCATGTAGGCTCACCTAATCCTTCAACCTCCCAAGAACTAAATATACAAACTGGCATGATTTCTGTAGCTACTAATTGTTCAAACTGGCTTCCCAAGTGAGGGAGACATTTGCTCCTTCCATGGAAAGTCTAAGGGTGATTTGGGTTTCTGTCATAGCTTGCCCACCACTCTCAGCTCTTTTTTCCTAGGGTTCCCTCTGCTCAATTCTTCTCTGCATGTTGAGCTTGTCATCAAGTCGACCACCTCACAATTTTTTTAAAAAATGCTATCGCAAAGAATCAGGCCCAGATCCTTTATTCCTAGTCAGAGACATAGATTATAGCAAAGCATATGAGCAAAAACAGTTCTTTCCAGCATGCCTACCGAAGTGTGAATTATTTACACAACCTTGATACATTCTTCAAAGCAAGGTGGAGCAGTACAATGCTTGGCTGAGGCAAATCAAGGCTTATTTCCAGAGCCAGAGGTAGGGTCGGTTCCAGCTGTTGTTCCAGAGGTGGGATGGCTATATTGTCCCGGCCTTTGCCATGGAACACTGACCATCACAAAGCTAGCAAGTGACGTCAGATCCAAACGTGAGCTATCCACATGGTCACATCCACTTCAAGGTGGCAGAGAAGCAGACCGCTTCTGTGTGCCAAGAAGTAGAAAAATCTAGAAACAAACTGCCTAAGACACAGGCCCTGCAAGATTCATTACTGGTGATCTTGAAGGAACCATATATGAGCTTCCAGGGCCCTTGAATGAGACATGTTTTTCTATCTCTTAAACATCCTTCTACCTGTTCAATGAAGAGGAAAGTCCCCTTCCTTCCAGGTTCTATCCTCTGTGACATCCACCCTACCATATGTCTGTTAGGTCCCCTAAGCAAAGTCACTTCAGTCACAAGTCAGAGATTTCTAGGGTTAAGATATTTATCACTGGGGAAGCTGAGAATCGGAAATGTAGCTGAGAAGCCCTCAGTGTCCAGAAGAGGACTACAAGAAGACAGATGTGGCCAGATGCAGAGGTGAAGCCTTCAACTGAAGAAAGAAAGGCTACCAGAGGAGTCGAGGGCAACACACAACACAGAAAATGGGCCCAATGTGTAGCAGTCTGTGAGAGGCATGCTGTAGCATGTGTGTGCGTCAGATTAGAGTACACACACACACACACACACACACACACACACACACACACACACGAACTTGTCAACTTAAGGGTCAATTCTGTTCATGTTCATAACCCTCAAAGCCTAGAACAATATTTGGAACAGAATGAAAATTCAATCAATGCTAGATAAATGAATGTATTTTCAATTGACTTTTTCTTTGTCAATTTCATTCATGTTTACAATGCATTCTGATTGCTGTCTCATTCCTTCACCCCCCCCAAGCTCCTTCCCATCTTTAATGACCCCTCCCTTCTTCCTATAAGCCTCTTTCCATGTTCATGTCTTTGTGATTTGTTTTGTGACCTGGAGTTTATCCAGGGCCATCTGTATGATGACAGGCTTGAAGCCATCCCCTGGAGCCTGGTAAGCTCACCAGTGGATACGTAACTGCAGACAGTGACTTCCCTTTCCAGAATCCATCAGCAGCCAATAGCTCAGTGGGGAAGAGCAGAACACTCACTATCCCCTCCCATTTCCACTTCTGACTGTTGACCGGTCCGTTTTCATGCAGACTTTATTCACCGCCACTCACTACACAGAAAGAATTCTTTGATTAAGGGCAAGAGGGGCACTTATCAATAGACTAACATAAATAGTTAGAAAGCAATTTGAGGTTATGATCACTTAGCTAAACAACAGTGGTAAATTAGTGTCAGACTGGGATTTATGGAAGTGTCGAGGAAATAAAAGAAAGAGGAGACTGACCTCTACAGGAATAGTCTGTCCTTTAACCAGAACAATGAAGGGCACCAGTCTCTCCAGAGAAATGGAGACTGTATGCGTAGGTGCAGGGGGCTTGGAGTTTTATAGGACAGAAAAAGGAACTTTGTGGGTGGAAGATTCCATTTGCAGATCCGTTCTCCTGCAGTCTCGAGTTGTAAATAGCAAAAGTACATCAGTCTTCTTATCAGGAGGTTCCCAGTCCTAACACCAAGAAGATGCTGCTACTAGTGTGTCAATTTTCCTGTTCAGAGATTCTCAGCCCATCTGAGGCTCTCAGGTCATTAACCCTTCACTTACGGCCTAGCACCTCCCCAGGCATGGGTTTTTAACTCAATTTATAGTACCAAGGATAAAGTGCAACCTGTGGAGCAGGCCTCAAGTCCAAACGGAGAGTGGTTGGTTACCCCCGGAATACTATGCCGTTGTCGCGCCAGCGCGCATGTCTTGCCTGACGAACTAGTATTGTAGCTCACAGGATCCATCAGGCTGCTGATGTCTTTTCTCCCCTAGAATCACCTTCCGGTGCTATAAAAGCTAGGCCAGCATGGAAGAAGCTATCAACTCAGTTTCAGTGGATTTTAAATAATGGAAGACAAGAATAAACGCTGTCGTATATCAATTGTAAATAAATAAGAGAAGGTGGAAGCTATAGCATAAAATTCAATTTGTCTTTCATCAATATGAATTACAATATTTTATAGGGCCTGCTTACCGCCTGTGTCTAATTACAGTGCAGCTCAATAATGACTATTATTATATATGTGTCAGATGAGTTTTGCTATGTGTTTTATTTGATGACAGCAAGTTTCATAGCCTATTGCTCATGTAATGTATCTATTTATGTAGCTTACTCATCTGTTTCCATCTTAAAAATTTTAAAGACAATATTGTTCATTAACCAGGCCCTCAACTGACTCAACCAGAATTGAAATTTGGTTGTGTGAACAATCACAAAATACCAATCACTAATACTGTCTTCTAGTTAAAAGGTTGACCCCTGAGTTCTCATAATTCTTAACCCTTGCAGGATATTAAAAGAAAAAAGTGACCCTTGTTTGTTATGGACAGGAGCTCTAACGATGTACTTGGCATTAAGCCTCTTTAAACAAATGGCCTGACAACCCAATCCCTCTGTCCTCACATCCTCAGAGAACTAAGCCTTAGTCTCTGTCCTCACAGAGAGATGCCTTTCAGTTCTCACTTGGTTTAAGTTCCTTGCCAGAGGCCTTTGAAATCTCTTCATGTGCATGTGTCTTTCCCCAGAGTCACCAATCATCTATGGCATCAACATTCTCCCAACTGCTCCTCCCTGTCCACTCCCTCTCTCCTCACTCTACGTGTTTAACCATCAAGTCCTATGGTTCCTTCTCACCTGAAGTTTGTCAGGTGTACCTCTCCCCTCACAGTTTCACCATCCAGGGCAGCTTACCTCAGTCAAGGTCCAGTAAACTGACCGAAGTCATTCACTATAAACAACTGCTGACCAAATACAGAAAAGAAGATGACCCAAAGGAGGAACATTAAGACATCCCATCGGTAAGAATTCCAAGAGCATCTCCCACCCCTAAAGCTCTGGAATACAGAGATGATGAGAGAATGGTTTCATGGAGGTGAAAACATAGAACTTTCAGCAAAGGATTATCTCAGCTGCAGCAGCTTCTTCAGGATATGGGGGTGAAAAGAAGAAGCTACTTTGAATGTTGGGGGAACTACTATCTGGACTCACTGGTTGCTGCTCCTGGAATCAAGCTCCACCAACAGGTTGTATAAAGACGTAGGCTGCCTCCCAGGAACAGGAAGCAAATAGAAAACAGAAAACAGGAAGAGCAGCTTTAGCATCCCCTGACAGCAAAGCTTAGGGGGCAATTGGCAAAACTGAATCAGAATCCTCACTCAGTGTCTCTCAAGGACTATCAGAGAGTAAGCTTGCTCTTGAAAGATAAGAAATGACATGTGGTGACATTGTGATTAAAGGTTACTTCCTTTCATCCAGATTCACATTTTCATAATTCCTCCTGGCTTAGGTCCAGATGCCAAACCACAGTGCTGCTTCTTCTTCAGGTTCCCAACTTCATGACTCAATGCAAGACACCCTACTTGAATCAATTTGTCTCTTGACTATTATATCTTATTATACCCAACGTAAATTATACCCTATGGACCCTGTAACCCTCAACTTCCTCACAGTACCACTTCCAGTGGGCCTTGGTATTATCTTGTCAGTGAGGTGAGTTTCAAGGTCCCCAGCAGACAAAACTCTCTGCAGCAATTTACAGAGAGTCATCAGTGATTCAAGCTCAGGCAAAGCCCTGCTGTGGAGTTTTCTCTACCAAACTGAGGGAAATCCACCTCTTCCTCGGGAAGGAACTCTTCCCGAGGAAGATCAGGAAATGCTGCAGCTGAAGACAACGAGAACACAGAACTGAAAACCCGTTAGCAGAAGCTGGAGAAGGAAGTACTAACGGGGCCACACCTGGAGATGGCCAACATTTGTGTCTGTCATGGCGACTCCCAGGGGCCACCAAGGAAACAAGAAGACGCTCGGGCTCCTGTGGCTTTGCTCACAGACACTCTGTTGTGTGGAATTTCCATTTTATTTCTGACCATGAGAGCAAGTATTACACTTTTTTCAGGATCAGCTTTTACATTCACTTATTCCCAGTAGCATGTTTACCAAGAAAATATGCCTTCTAAGCAGAAAATAGAATCACTGTAAAATTAAGTGTGTTTATTCCTTGCCCACAGCAAATCCTAAACCCAAAGATATCAGTTTCATTTTTAAACTGTGTAGTATTTAAAGTCTGATAATACATTATGATATTTTAAGGGGTAATGGACGCATAATATTCCTGTTAGAAATGCAGTTGTGATTTATTCATAATTACACACAGTCATGCATTTTTCCATATGTTTACATCGTACTGAATTTATTATGTTATGAGCTCTTGCACCAATAAGCCATGTCTGAGAAATTCAAACAAAGAAATGTACAGCAGACATCTTCATCCACCACCACAGAAGTATATAAAAACTCCATTCGTATGCATTCTCATAATTTTGCAATCTTTTTAAAAATTATAATAAGCCAAGTGTGGTGGTGCACTCCTTTAATCTCAGCACTTGGGAACCAAAGGCAGGCAGATCTCTGTGAGTTCAAGTCCAACCTGATCTACATAGTGAGTTCCAGGACAGCCAGAGCTACATAGAGAGACCCTATCTTGAAAAAACCAAAAAGCAAACAAAAAATTATAAAATTAAATAATAAATAAAATTATAATAAGAGTTGGACTTTAAGCCTTCTGTGGACCTTCACATTTCCAGCTGCAGTATGCCATTAAACAAACTTTTTCACATTGGTGTCAGTTTGCTTCTTAAAAACATAATCCTCAACAAAATTTTGCAAGGAAAACACATTACTTTCAAGAAAGTATATCTCTCAGGGTCTGAGAGATTCCTTGTTATGATTCTGGGTTCCCAAATGAAAACTTCTACTTCACCAAGATTCTCTTATTTTTATCTAAATTATCTAACCTCCCCATGGCTGCCTCAGTAACTCACCCAAGTACACAGGAGGGCAGGCACCATACCTACCACCTGAGGCAATGCTAGCATTATTGTCTAGAAGTAGCTGGCAGGTCCTGTGGAGAGATGCTATAGGCTTCCTCCATGGATACATCATCACAAATGAGCTACTTCTTGTATTTATAAAAAGTCTAGAGGAAAAAGCACCAGGCTGGAAAATGGCTGCTTCGGGAGGAGGCTTTGAAGGAAGAGAGCCCAGGACATTTTTCCTTATACAGTCTATGCTTTCTTGAAACATGTAGGTTTTACTGTAAGGTCAATCAATGCACACATTCGCAAAGTTTTTCAAAACAACACAGAATTATTGTCTTTGAGTTCCATTATTTAGCCATCCAGTACAGGTCTTAGTGAGCTTAAAAGCTGGTGTCAGCAGAGCTGAGTTTCCTTTGGAAATGGAAGGAAGAGTGCATTTCCTGGCTGTGGCAGCCTTTCCTGGCTACTAGAAAGGGCAACCAGGAATGGAGCATCCTCAGGTCTCTCGCACACTGTTGAACTTTCACTTCTGACTATCTGCTCCAGCTTTCGATTGCACTATCCCACATATAATCTAAAAGACTCCCCATTGCAAGGCCAACTTACTAGTCATTTTAATTTACCTTTACCATTTAGCATATTCACATGTTCTGGAGACTAGAAAATGAATGTATTTGGGGGACTAGTACTCTTTACTGTGCCTTGAAACTCATCATTTTGTTCCAGGCATTGCTGGTAACTCCAACCTAAATTATCCTGTAGAAAGAGTGGCCATTAAATTATGAAAATCTGATCCAAATTATGAAATTTTGCACATTTTAAAAGTTAAGATTTGCAAATTTTTTTAAAGATTTAAGTTAGGAGTTTTTTGGTGTGTGTGTGTGTGTGTGTGTGTGTGTGTGTGTGTACTATGTGTATGTAGGTGTCCTTGGAAAACAGAAGAGGGCATCAGATCCTCTAAAGCAGGAGTTACAGACAGTTGTGAATCACCTGATGTGGGTGCTGGGAATGGAACTCAGAATTTTCTGGAAGAATGACAAGTGTTCTTAACTGCTAAACCATCTCTCCAGCCCCATGTTCACAGCTTCTAAGAGAAAAATTAATCAGAGATCCCAAATTCAAAGCGATAAAATTACAGAGTTAAAATGGACATCAGAAACAGTCCAGTAAAATACAATAACTTGATTAACTCTTCTCAGAAATATACTGAAGTTAACTACTTGCACAAGAAAAGAAAATTAAGTTAAATAGATCGATTTGATGGCCAGCTGGTCTTTACTTAATTACAAGTATCAAAGGATTTCTTTTTGTGTCGATTTAAAAGGGAACTTGCTGTCCTTAAAAGTTTGTGTTTGAGTTTGTCTGCAGCTAAAAATTGTTGGAGCCTGTGCAAGGCAGCCTGCAGTGTACATTTTGGCACGCGCAGCTGAACATTTGAACAGGGCAGAGATCAATGGGAAGCCCATTATGCTTGGGTTTGGCCAAGTGTTTAAACCTGTTTGGGTTTAAGTATTCAAGATGATGAAATGTTAGCCGGTCTGAGACTGCCTCAGCCTTTTTTCAGGTGCAATTTCGACAGCTGTGTAAAGGATTTATGCAGGTTTGGAGAAATTCAAACACAGGTGTAAAAGATAAAAGGCGAGTGGAACAAACGCTCCCAGGTCATCTTTCCATGCTCGGCTGTCTCGTTTAGCGTCTGCTGATTCCAGTGCGCGTTAATGCAACATCTATCTTCTGACTCACCCCAAAGCACCACCTTATTTTAATTTATTGATGATAAAGGGTAACATTTTTAACAAAACTGTGCCCAGTTCTTCTCCCTGAACTCAACTCTTTCCTTCTCTGAAGTTTCATCCATCTTTTCTCCCCCATCTTCAAGTGGATTCCTCCCCCTCCCTCAGAATCTCTGACCTATAGATGTATTTAACAGATCTTACAACAGTGCATCAAAATGATACAGAAAAATATGTTATATAATCACTGTACCACACTCTAACTCGAAGGCTTAATATTTTCTGCCCATGGTAGAATGCAAGGTCTGGAAAGGGGTAGAAAACAATCTGCTCTGTTCCATGTCTCTCTGAGCATAATGTTTTATTGACTGATGTTAGGCAGAAGATAATCAGGTGCCTAAAATTTTAAGCTTTAAAATTTTATATGCTAAGAAAAATGTTAATGTTAAAAAATGTTGTCTTATCTGGACTTGCAAGATGACCCAATGGATAGAGGTACTAACAAACATCCCTGGGTCCCACAAGGGAGCAAGAGTGAGCCTATTCCTGAGAGCTGTCCTCTGATCTCCACACTCTTGTGCTCCTGCACTCACATACACACATGCACAGGATGGATAGATAGATAGATAGATAGATAGATAGATAGATAGATAGATAGATAGATGATAGAGTGATAGATAGGTAGATAGGTAGATAGATAGATAGATGATAGATGGATAGATAGAGTGATAGAGTGATAGGTAGATGATAGATATAGATGATAGATGATTGATAGATAGATATAGATGATAGAGTGATAGATAGAGTGATAGATAGATAGATAGATAGATAGATAGATAGATAGATAGATAGATAGATAGATAGATAGACCTTAGAAGGATCTTACCTGAGTTTTACTTTATTCATAATATGTTAATACATGAACTCAGAATGAATCAATGAGATTAACAAACCTTCCCCAAGTTTTTCTAAAGCAAAGTTGACACCCCAAGACAACTATGGTCTCACCATTGCAATAGACAAAAGTCACCCGACAAATGTCACAGCCATGCCAGACAACACCCAGCACACAGGGAGCCAGGTCTTCGTAGAAGGAGTATGGTGATAAAATCACTGTGGCTGTCCAAATTTGTTCCAAAGCTCAAACATGTCACAGTAGCCTCAAAGTCTTCTGAAGTCCTTGAAAGTTCTTTGGGGTCTTGTATTAGGAACAAGCAGTGACACAGAAAAGGGAAAACTCAGGGTCCCTGTGTACGCATTTTTGAAAGCTGCAATTCTACACAGGAGTCAGGATCCTGGATTCCAGCTGCAGTCACCAGTTACACAATTCCAGAAGGAAAAAAAAACCAACTCCCAAGCCTCTACCCCCTTATATAAAGTATGAATAATAGGTTCCGTCCACTCCACTTCCAAAGCAGCTGTGAGGATCAAATAGCTGTTCCAAACACTTTTGAAAAATGTTGAGCATTAGAAAAGAGAATGTTGTTAGTGTTGCGTTATTAACTAAGGGGCACAAAATGATGCGTGATTTTATTTTCTCATGAAATTGTGTTTGATATTGTTGTTTTTAAAAGGGGTGTTTAATTCCTTGTGAAGAGTCTAGGATATTAAAGAATAAATTGTTCTTTCTAAATTTACTTACTGGCTTTGCTTTTTAACAGCCCAACTTTTGCTATAAATGGAATTCTCAGCTGGTAAACTTTAAGACATTCCTTAAGTATTCCTTTCCACCAGTTTGTAAAAACAAGAAAAACCCCAAAGTAAAGAAACCACAAGCAGTATAGTAATACTGATTATTTAAAACTTTTCTGAGGTTTTGAAAGTTCTCAGCTCCATGTCTTTTTTAAGCTTTTTTCTTAGTGAGGTACTATAAAACATTCATCTTCTCTAACTTGTGAGCCGAGCTCTCTGCCTGACGTGTTCAATATTGAACTACCGATAGACACACAATTCAGTTTCTAAGCTCTTTTACCACACCACAGATTTCTGAAGATAAAACATTTGCAATTGATTTATGATTTTGTATTTTTTTCACAATGAGAGCTGAAAAGACCCTTTTTGCCCCTACTCCCAGGTAAAAAAAAAAAACCCGAAATACAGACTGTACAACGAACTCAGCAAGATGTCCCAAGAGCCAGAGTCCACTGGCCTCAGTTCCTCACAGAGAATTCCCAGACTGTCCTTGTTACATGTCCCAATCATAGTCCACTTTCTCATTTATTCAGCCAGTGATGGATGGATCTAAAGATGAAGCGATAGCGACTGGGGAGGTGGCTCAGTGTCAGTGATAACATTTGCTGTGTAAGCATGAGAACCAGAGTTTGCATCCCCAGCATCCACTGAGAGCCGATTGTAATCCCAGTGTTGGGGAAGTAGGGATAGGAGAGTCCCTGGGGCAAGCTGGCTAATTAGACTAGCTGCACTGGCAAGCTCTGGGTCCAAGTGAGAGACCTTGCCTCCATCTGTAAGGTGGTAAGTGACTCAGAGAGACAACTGATGTCAACCTCTGACTTCCACATGCATGGCTGTGCACCTGCACATGTATGCACATGCACCTATCCATATACATGCAAACATGCATGCACAAAAATATGCACAGCACTCATACATGCACACAAGTAAAGAAAGAAAGAAACAACTGGGCACCATATTGAAGAATGTGCGGGAATCCCAGCCTGCATTCCACACCCACGGAAGCTACTGCATTATAACTTTTGTTTTAACTTTAAGTCTCACACCCTTTTATATGGGACGGATAGGCTCAGTGGGCCCCACATGCTAGGTGTTCCTCACGAGGAACTGAGTTTTCTGTAACAATAACCTCATCTTATTAATATGATCGATACAGTTCCACCCGGAGGAGAATTCACTGGGAAAAGAGGAATGAGCTGAATGTCCCTTGCTGCGTGAATTAGGATCTAGTCCTAAGATACCAGTTGCCGACTCCATGAGATGTACACCCTGAGCCCACTGAAGCTGGAAGAGAGGATGAAGTCCCACAAGCACCTTTTTTTTTTTTTTTGAAGTGGCCCCAAACCTTAAAGCCTGAATTTCATTTGGAAAAATCTTCTGCTAAAACCACTTCCCATATGCAGCCCATCTGGAGGACTATAATCTAGTCTCGCCTGCAGCAAACTGGCAAGAACGATGCTAGCCTTTCATCTCAGATCCCCAAGCAATAGACAAACACTAATTAATGCCCCCAACACACCTGGGATGTAGGGAAGTATTATTATCCGTGGCTCACAGATGAGGAAATCTAGACAGCAAGAGGTTAAATGACTTGCCTTAGGCCACAGAGCCAACTAACAACTGTGAAACTTTCCACTGACATGGACCTTCAGAGCCAGCGAGAGCTCCAGAAACTTTGAGACCATCCTCGATGAAAAGAACCATTACTGTAAGAACAATTCCTCGTCAGCATGAACACCGGACTGCAGATCCTAAAGTATGGTGATGCGGTGTGGGTCTGTAAGGGCAGTGCTGCAGGAACAGAGATCAGCAGATCCTAGAAACCCACTGGCTAACCACACGAGCAGACGGATGTACTATATGTTCAGAGAAAAATAAGGTGAGTGCCTCACTCCACCAGGCACTCCCTGGAAAGCCACAGACCAGTTGGGCCAGGGAAGCAGGAAGCCTAATTGTAGATCTTCACTCTCCCTCCTCCCCTTCAAGTCCAATCCCCCAGTCTCACCCCATTTCTGTAGCAGACCACCAGCTGCAGCCTCCTCCTCCTCTCTGCCCCCATCTCCAGTGGATCATCCAGATCTTCTCCCCCAACCTTCCTCCCCACTCATCCTGTTATCCCAGCCCTGACTCCAGCAGGCTTTCTCTGGGAACCCACCTGCCAAGCCTGCAGAGAAGCAAGGAGGCCAGCAAAGCAGGTGGGGGGGGGACCTTCACGCTCCCCCTTCTTCTCCATATCCAGTTCCCCAGGCTCATTCCCAGCTCTGAAGCAGACTACCTGATGTAGCCTCTCCTCACTTTCTGTCCCCATTCCCAGGGGACTAAGCAGGTCCTAGTGGGACACCCTGTTTTCCTCCCTCCTGTAGATAACTTCACACTCACACCAACCCATCTCCATTCCTAGATGTCAGCTCCCAATACCTAGGAACACATTCTACCTAGAACCCCCAGTGACCACAACTATGAGGATCCTGGAAGAATTTCCTACCAAGCAACCCACAGCTACCACACTCTCTTAAGAACCAGAGAGGCCAACAGAAACCAAGGAATAAAACACCTACCCAACAAAGACAAGACCAGATTCCAGCGCCTAAAATTACAATCTCCCCAAACCCAGATGCCTAGGCACCAGCATAAAAACACAATCAGTAACAGCCAGGACAAAATGTCACACTAGAGCCCAGCAACCCTGCTGCAGCAGGCCCTGAGCATTCCAACACAGCTAAAGCACAGGACAAGGACCTTAAAAAAGTCTTTACGGGGACAATGGAGGGCCTTAAAGAGGAAGTGAATAAATCCCTTAAAGAAATCAACGAAAACACAAACAGTGGAAGGAAATGAATAAAACAGTTTAAGGCCTGAAAGTGGAAATAGAATCAATAAAGAAAGCCCAAACTGAGGGGAATCTGGAAGTGAAAATTTTAAGAATTCAAACAGGAACCTCAGAGGTCTTACCAACTGAATACAGGATATGGAAGAAGGAATCTTAGGCATTGAAGACGTGGTAGAAGAAATGGATACCTCAGTCAAAGAAAATGCCACATCTAAAAAGAAAGAAAAAAAGCCTAGTGCAAAACATCCAGGAAATCTGGGACACAATGAAAAGACTAAATCTATGAATAATAGGAATAAAGGAAAGAGAAGAAACCCAGGTCAAAGGCAGAGAAAATATTTTCAACAAAACCATAAAAGAAAATTTCCCTAACCTAAAGAAAAAGATGCCTGTGAAGGTACAAGAAGCATACAGAACACAAAATAGACCGGACCAAGAAAGAAATTCTTCTCAGCACATAATAACCAAAACACTAAACATACAGAACAAAGAAAGAATATTAAAAGCTGCAAGGGAAAAAGATGAAATAACATATAAAAGCAGACCTATAAGAATAACACCTGACCTCTCTCAATGAAGACTCCAGAAGCCATAAAGACCTGGACAGATGTCCTACAAACTCTAAATTTCACAGATGTCTGCCCAGACTACGATAGCCAGCAAAACTTTCTGTCTCTGGAGAAAATAAGACATTCCACATCAAAACTAATTTTAAGCAATATCTATCTACAAATTCAGCACTAGAGAAGGCGCTAAAAGGAAAACTCTAGCCTAAAGAGGTTAACCACACCCAAGAAACACAGGGAATAAATTATTTCAGCCCAGCAAATCAAAAGCAAGGAAACACATACACACACACACACATACACACCACTACCACCACCACCACCACCACCACCACCACCATCACCACCATCACCACCACCACAACAACAACAACAACAAAAACAAAATAACAGGAATCAACAAACATTGCGCCTTGATATCTCTCAATATCAATGGTCTCAATTCCCCAATAAAAAGACACAAACTAATAGAATGGATGTGAAAACAGAATCCATTCTTCTGCTGCATCCAAGAAACACACCTCAACATCAAGGATAGATATGAACTCATGGTTTTAAAAAAAATTAGAAAAATATATTATAAGCAAATGGACCTAAGAAGCAATCTGGTGTAGCCATTTTAATATCTGGCAAATAGACTTCAAAGTAAAACTAATCAGAAGAGATAGGGAAGGAAATTACATATTCATCAAAGGAAAAATCTACCAGGAGGACATTGCAATTGTTAACATTTATGTGCCAAACAAAAAGGGCACCCAAATTCATAAA
This sequence comes from Peromyscus nudipes, assembly GCA_902168325.1. NCBI lineage: Eukaryota > Metazoa > Chordata > Mammalia > Rodentia > Cricetidae > Peromyscus > Peromyscus nudipes. The sequence goes on from CABHPH010150758.1 coordinate 26,374, forward strand.
ATACTACTACAGCTAAAATCGCATATCGACCTTCACACACTGATAGTGGAAGACTTCAGTACCCCACTCTCACCAATGGATAGGTCATCCAGCCAAAAACTAAACAGAGAAATGATGGAGATAACTGATAATGTAAACCAAATGTACCTAACACAGTAGTTCTCATACTGTGGGTGGCAACTCCTTTGCGGGTCACATATCAGATATTTACATTTCGGTTCATAACAGTAGCAAAATTACAGTTATACAGTAGCAACGAAAATAATTTTATGGTTAGGGGGTCACCACAACATAAGGAACTATCTTAAAGCATTAAGAAGGTTGAGAACCATTGACCTAACAGATATTTACAGAACATTTCACCCAAACGTAAGAGAATATTTGTTGTTCTCAGCAGCTCATGGAACTTTCTCCAAAACTGACCACATACGTGGGCACAAAGCAAGTCTCCACAGACACAAGAAAGTCGAAATAACACCCTGCATCCTCGCTGACCACCATGAGTCAAAGCTGGATCCCAACAACAACAGATACAACAGAACAGAGAGCTCACAAGCTCCTAGAAACTGAACAACTCACTGCTAAATAAAAAAAAAAAAAAGGTCAAGACACGCAAATTAAGAAAGAAATTAAAGACTTTCTAGAATGGAATGAACATGAATACAGAACATACCCACACTTATAGGACACAAATGAAGGTTTTCTAAGAGGCAAGTTCCTAGCACTAAGTTTCTACATAAAAAAAAATTGGAAAGCTCTCATACTAGTAACTTAACAGCACACCTGAGAGCTCTAACATGAAAAGGAGAAATCACACCCCAATGGAGTAAACAACAAGAAATAATCAAACTCAAGGCTGAAATCAATAAAACAGGAACAAACAAACCAAAGCAATGCAAAAAAAAATCAATGAAACAAAGAGTTGGTTCTTTGAGAAAATCAGTACGATTGACAAACTCTTCCACAAATTAAATAAAAGGCAGAGAAAATCATAATTAATAAAATTAGAAAGAAAGAGGGAGACTTAATGACAGATATGGAGAAAATCCAGAGAATCATAAGGACATAGTTTAAAAACCTGTACTCCACCAAATTGGAAAATGTAAAAGAAATGGATAATTTCCTCAATAGACACCACTTATCAAAGTTAAATCAAGATAAGCAATTTAAACAGACCTATAACCCCTAGTGAAATAGAAGCAGTAATTAAAAGTCTCCCTAGGAGTAGACCTGGGTAAAGGGGAGTTGCTGAGGGAGTGGGGGACTGGGAAACTGCCGTGAGGATGTGTTATATGAGAGAAGAAAAAAAATCTCCCCATCATAAAAGTCCCAGGGTCAGATGGTTTTAGCACAGAATTCTAACAGACTTTCAATGAAGAGTTAATACTAATACTCCTCAAATTATTCCATAAAATAAAACAGAAGGAACATTGCCCAAATCATTTTATGAGGCCGCAGGTACCCTGATACCCAAACCACACAAAAACCCAACAAAGAAAGAGAATTACAGACTAATTTCTCTTATGAACATAGGTTCAAAAATTCACAATAAAATAATTGCAAACCAAATCCAAGAACGTATCAAAAAGCTCATCCACCATGATCAAGTAGGCTTCATTCCAGAGACAGCAGAAATGGTTCAACGTATGTAAATTGGTAAATGTAATTCACCATATAAACAAACTGAAAGAGAAACACCACGTGATCATTTCATTAGATGCAGAAAAGGCCTTGTCAAAATCCAATACCCCTTCATAATAAAAGTCCTGGAGAGATTAGGGATACAATGGGTATACTTCAGCATAATGAAGACAGTTTGCAAGCCCATAGGCAACATCAACTTAAATGTAGAGAAACTCAACACAATCCACTAAAATCAAGATCAAGCCATCACTTTCCACGTTCTCCATACTTATTCAATATAGTACTTGAAGTCTTAGCTAGAACAATAAGACAACCAAAGGATATCAATGGGCTGCAAGTTGGAAAGGAAGAAGTTGAAATATCTTTATTTGCAGGTGATAGGGAAGAATATATATAAGGGAGCCTAAAAGTTCCAATGGGAAACTTCTACTGCTGATAAACACTTTCAGCAGAGTAGCTGAATACAAAATTAACTCACAAAAATCAGTAGCCCTCCTATTTACAAATGACAAATGAACTGAGAAAGAAATCAAAGAAACAACATCCTTCACAATAGCCTCAAATAATATACAATATCATGGGGTAAGTCTAACCAAGCAAGGAAAAGATTTGTATGACAAAAATTTTAAGACATGCCAAGTGGCAGTGGTGGTACACAACTTTAACACCAGCACTTGGGAGGCAGAGGCAGGCAGATCTCTATGAGTTCAAGGCCAGCCTGGTCTACAAAGCAAGTTCAAGGACAGCTAGGACTGTTATACAGAAAAACTCTGTCTCAAAAAAAAATTTTTTAAATCAGACATTAAAGAAAGAAGCTGAAGAAGATACCAGAAGATAGAAAGATCTCCCATGCTCATGGATCAATAGGATTAATGTAGTAAAAATAGCCATTCTACCAAAAGCAATCCATTCAATGCAATCCCAGACAAAATTCCAACACAATTTTTCCAGATTTGGAAAGATAATCTTCTGCTTCATATGGAAACACAAAAAATTAACAGGATAGCTAAAACAGTCCTGGATAATAAAAGAAGTGCTAGAGGTGTCGCCATCCTCAACTTCAAGTTGTAATCAAAACAACATGGCATTGGCACGAAACAAACATGTTGATCAATGGGATCGAACTGAAGACTCAAACATAAATCAACACACCCATGGACACTTGATTTTTGATGAAGAAAGAAATACCCACTGGGGAAAAAAAAGCATCTTCAATAAACATGCCAGTCAAACTGGATGGCTGTATGTAGAAGAATCCAAATAGAGCCATTCTTATTGCCCTGCACAAAACTCAACTCAAAATGGATCAAACACTTCATCCTAAGACCAAATACATTGAACCTGATAGAAGAGAGAGTAAGGAGTAGGCTTGGACTCATTGGCATAGGAAAGGACTTTCTGAACAGAACACCATTAGCACAGGCACTAAGATCAACAATTAATTAATAGAATCTCGTGAAACTGAGAAGCTTCTGCATGGCAAAGGACATTGTCATTCTGACAAAGAGGCAGCCTACAGAATGGGAAATTATTTTTACCAACTACACACCCAGTAGAGGGGTAATATGCAAAATATATGGATAACTCAAAAAACTAGATATCAAGAAAACAAATGACCAAAATAAAAATGTGGTATAGATATAAACAGAGAATTCTCAAAAGTGAAAACTCAAACGGCTGAGAAACACTTAAAGAAATGTTTGGTATCCTCAGTCATCAGGGAAATGCAGATTAAAACTACTTTGAGATTTCATTTTATGCCTGTCACAGTGACCAAGATTAATAAAAACAAGTGACAGCTCATGCTGGTGAGGATGTAGAGTAGAAGGAATGCTCATCCATGTTAGTGGGAGTGCAAACTTGTACGGCCACTATGGAAATCAGTGTGGTTGTTCCTCAGGAACATGGGAATCAATCTGTTGCAAGATCCAACTATACCACTTTTGGACATATGCTCAAAGTATGCTTCATCCTATTACAAAGATGGTTGCCCAAACACTTGCTCTATTTATAATAGCCAGAAATTGGAAAGAACCCAGATATCCCTTAACAGATGAATGGATAAAGAAAATGTAGTACAGTTACACAATGTAGTATTATTACTCAGCCATTAAAAATATGAAATCATGAAATTCGCAGGTAAATTGATGGAACTAGAAAAAAAATCCAGAATGAGGTAACCCAGACCCATAAAAAAGACAAATATGGTATGTATTTGCTCATCTGTGGATATTAACTGTTAAGTCAATGGTAACCAAGTTCCAATCCATAGAGCCACAGAGTTTACATATAGACTAAGGGACTGGGAGGGGCACAGATGGATCTCCCTAGGAAAGGGAAATAGAACAGTTATTTATGGATGAGGTGCTGGAACGGGAGGACCAAGGGAGGGGGGAAAAAGGGGGGAGGACTGCAGGAACACAGGCTGAGGGAGCTAAAATTAAGGGCCATTTGAGGGGTAGTATGGAAAATCCTATGCAGTAGAAGCTTCCTAAAATACATACATACATATACATAAATATATACACATATTAAGGTGATATAAGTCAAATCACCAAATAATGGGAGAGACAGAGCCCTAGCTGGCCATCTCTTGTCAACAAATGAAGCTTTCAGTACTGTTATTGGGTTACATCTATTGAGTTTTTGGCCATAGGGGTCCCATAGGAACCCCCAAACAGCCCAGGCTCTTGCCGAGTCTATAGGTTGCTCTGCACAAAATGACAGCAAGGCCCCCTATACAACTCACTGGACATGGGAAAGCAGAGCTGGTGCCTACACAGAGCCTTCCCCCCAACATGCTAGTGTCTTTGATATGGGAAGATAGTCTGCATACTACCAAAGAGGAAACGTAAACAGCAACCCAGCCACAAACTCTTTGGTGTCCTGCTCTGCAAGGCATGCTAGGACAAATGTGGCATCAAGCTAATGGGAGTTAACTCACCAAAATCTGACTTGAATGAAGGCCCACTCCACAAGTTATGGAACCAACCCATAACTGACACTGCTTGTGTGGCTAAGAACCTGAGACTAGATATTCCAGGGACATAGGGTAAAGCCAAACACTACTGTTCTAAAAAATATGAATAAATAAAGTAGCAATAACATGACTCCTAAAGGCATTCTGCTGTACTCATAGGTCAGTGTCTTGCTCAGCCATCATCAGAGAAGCGTCCTCCTGCAGCAGATGGGGACAAACAGGGACTCATAGCCAGACATTACCCAGAGAATGAAAACCTTGGAACACTCAGCCCTAAACGGAATGATGTTTCCATCAAATCCCTCCTCTCAGGGCTCAGGGAACCCAGAGGAAGAGGAGGCAAAAAGAGTGTAAGAGCCAGGAAGACAGGAGGACACCAAGGAAACAAGGTCTCTGAATCAACATAATCAACACACTTGGGAACTTACGGAGCCTGAGGCAGCGTGCACAGGCCTGCCCGGGTCTGCACCACTGGGATGCCAGAGCTGAAAGGAGAAGTGGACACGAGTCCTCATTCCTAAGCCAGAAGCAATGTCCCGTTGATAACCACTTGTAAATGAAAATTCAGTTTCCCCCAAGGGAGTCTCACTAGGGCAGTAAACTACTCTTAAGGGTAAGCTGCATGGCCAGCAGTAGGTAACCAACAGGAAATGAACTCAACAGCATCTTTGGAGGTTCCTTGTCATAGTGTCATGTCAAGGCTCTTCCTTTTTTTAAAATTTTATCTTACTGTTTTTATATGTTTTTACATACACACACACACACACACATACACGTTTTCTTCTCTCTTTTTCCCCTACAGGCCCTTCACACATACATTATGGTTAGCAGTTTAGCATTTTTATGGGCTTCCTGAGTGTGTGAACGAGTGGGTCTCTCTCTCTTGTGCCTCCTCTTGGACTCTTTTCCTTCTGTTTGTTTTTCCAATTTCAATGTGTTAGTTTTTGTTTTATTTTGTCCTGTTATGTTTTATTTTATTATTATCCCATAGAAGCTTGTCTATTTTCTAATGAGAGACAGAAAGGGGTGGAGCTGGTTGGGCGAGGGGTGGAGAGAGGAGAGGAGTAGAAGGAGAGAAGACAGTAATCAGTATACTATGTGAGGGGGGAATCTGTTTTCAATAAAAGGAAAAATACACAGAAAAAAAAGTAAGGTGGAGGTGCTGGAGAGATGACTCAGAGGGTTAAGATCACTGCCTGTGCTTCCTGAGGACCCAGGTTCAATACCCAGAAGCCATATGGTGGTTCACAAGCATCTGTAACTCTCATCACAAGGAATCCGACCCCCTCTTCTGGCCCCCACAGGCACTGCACACACTTGGCACAGACATATGTGCAAGCAAAACATCACACACACACACACACACACACACACACACACACACTCAGGTTGGGGGAAGAGGGAGAGGAAGATGTAGAGACAGTGACAGAATCTGGAATATTCTTTTTCCCATGCCTTTCCTATCATCATTCGATCCAACGGGAAATAATCAGTTTGCTGCGTCCAAACTTCAGACAATTCAAACTGCATTTCTGAGCACCTACTATGTGTCTGGCACCAACACTTAGGTCCTTTCTTCCATCGTCTTTCCAGAAAACAAAGTGTGACTTCAGGAAAAATAGCCATTTCCACTCAAGGGCCACATAGATAGTGAAATTAATTAAGGGTGGCTTCCCTCTTGTCTAAAGGTTGATAGGATAGCTCAAAAATTACTAAGAGACTCAAAGGTGAGCAATCACGTGACCATTGCCCACAGAGCAGCCTGCCTACCAATGTCACAAAGTCTGGCAGCTCATCCAGCTTTCACAAGAATCCACCGGTGGTGTGGTTAAGACAGACCAACATGCCTGGCTCACGGAGCTTCTATCTCAGCAATTACATAAAGCATCACATTGAGGATTTGTTGCCATCTCAAAGAAGGTCTCATTGTTTTTCTCTTTTATAAATGAAGAAATAAGGCTCATCATTTAAAACCAGGTCTGGTCATGAAGCCTATGCTCTTGATGTATTTTACTTCTCTACTGTAGCTAAGGGTTCTTTATCAACTATTTCTCCTTCATTTGCTAGCTCTTTGCTCTGTTGGCACCTTTAATGAACACATCATATTATTAGTCAGACATCCCCAGCTTAAGAATGAAGCTAGTCACCACCTCTGGATCCCTAAGGGGTCTGGAATACATTTGCACTACTTCTGGACGCTGGACCTCATATGTGGCTTGATTCCCCCGATTTTCATCTCACTCAAAGCTTGTGTGTAGCACATTTCTCTCTATTCACGTATGTATAATAATTCAAAATAAGATCCATCAAGTCGAACAGTAGAAAGGACTTAGTGTTTGATTAAGGATGAAAGTCCCCCAGTGACATGGGCTTTGGGTATGATTTCATCAAGACGCTGGCTCTGTTCTCTGTGATTTACTGTCCTTCAAATGTGAGATTACCTCTAAGGCTGCATCTGCTCCTGTTGAAAGACGACTGCGTAATTCCAGTTCCAGGATCTGGGATGCAATGAGGATGCGCAGTGGAAGGAAGGGGGAAGAAGCAGGAAGAAGCAGGAAGACAGGGAAGCAAGATCCTGTCAGTACACCAAATGAGAGTTATCAGTTCTGGTTCATTAGACACCCTAGGAACCAATCTGAAAGCTCAGGAAGTGACAATATAAAAGATTACTGACTAGTGTAGGCCTCGCTCACCTGGCCCAATCACTGCAAAGGGTGTGGGATTATCTGAACATTTTCTAAGCTACCATCTCCGGTCTGTATCATGGCAACCCAAAGGTTTAGGCTCCTTCTTTGAGTGGTCAAATGGGAAGTGTTGAGAGAAAAGGAAAGAGGAAAAAACGCTTAGTAAGCAAACAATGAAGTCCTTTACACTCCACCCCTTGGCTACCCAAGATCCTCACACATGCGCCTTCCCCACAACACATATCCCTAGGACACAGGTCGTCCTGACAAACTGAAATGTTGATAATATGTGTATTACTTATGCACACTGTAGAAACAAGTAGTTAATTAACATTGCTCTAATAAGGTTAATTCACTGTGGAGTGCTTTCCTTGATTAATTAATAGCTTCAGCTTCTTCTTCATGTAGGAAATGGTATTTAAGTGTTTAAACAGACCGAGAGAACCAGACATCTCCACCACTAACTGACATGGCAGCCCTACTTCTGGAGCTGAAGTAAAACCCAGTCCTGCCCAGATGTCAAGGCAGCTCCAAGACACAGTGGAGGTCATGATGCTTTAGAGGTCACTGTAGATCCTTTGGGGATAGAAGGTGAGAAAGGATGGGAGCTAGTAGGAATTGCTAGCTGTCTAATGTATCATTTCTCCTCTGCTTCTTCCTTAATAATGAAGCCCTGATTTTGCGTAACAAGCTTCAGCTGGATTAAAGACCCCTTTGCCTCTTTTCTAGCTAAGTGTGACTACGAACCTGAACAATGGCTAGGGAGATGTTCACAAAACTGCCCTGTGGTTGATTCCAGGAAACTTTCTTTGAAGACCACCTGCACATATCCCTCCCCTCTTTTCCATTTCTACCATCTAATTCTGTGGACAATCTACTGTCAGACCACCTAGGACATCTAGGTAAAAGATAGGCTGCCAAAAGACCAAAGTGAAGTGTCACACACATTGGCTGCAACAAAACAAAATGCTGCTCAAAGTCTTAGTGAAATTGAGGTATATTTAGTGTGTATTCACAATTGTCAATGGACGGTTGCTTAGTTCATGTATAACAGTCTACAAGCTACACATAGCTAGAATTAAATACAACTGTATATGATAAAATATAAATGAAGCTGAGCTTAAATACATAAACTTTCCTGTTGTGAGGACATTCCCAAAGACACCAGTGTTGGTCCAGGGGTCTAAATAATTCATCACAAACCCAGACTCGTGCCCACTTCCTACGCAGTCAGCCCTAGGGAGACTTTAAAACATGGTTCATGATAGGGGTAGGTCTCCAGGCTTCATATCTACTGTCGAGCCAACTGGAAGGAGAAAGGGGAGTGAGATGGGCAGACACTTTTCCTTAAGGGTTTCCCTGAAGGAACAAATCATGTGCCTGCTCCCAACCTACTGTCCGCATGGAAACAGATGGCTATTCCTAGCTGTAAGGAAAGCTGAGGAATACAGCCTTTGTTATGGTGGCCTTAAAATTAGAGGATTTGTCGATATAGAGGGAAACAGGTTGTCTATGGGAAAGTTTCTAGAACATCTGTCACACTAATAATGTTGAAAGATGATAAAATGGAAACAGGGTATAAGGAATAAATTTTCGTGGGTACAAGGGATGCTGGTTTTGAAAATGAAGAAAAAAAATACTGAACAAATGAAAATCTCCGAATTCTTGGTGACGTTCACTCAACTCAGTCTTTGGTAATGACTTAATTGCTGATTGAAGGGAGGCCACAGCACTCTGCCCTCCTCCACATGGCTCAAGGTTCTTCATTATCTCTCATGGCTAGAAATACCATCGCCTGCTGATTGACCTCAACCACCAAGTCTTTGCAAAATGTGCATGTCCCTGGGGATGATAGGAACATCTGTTTCAGCATATTTCCAGTTAGTCACGTCCAAGCTCTGATGCCCGAGACCAAAGGACTGACTTCACGTGGGTTTTGGGTGTCATGGGGGCAAAACCAGGAGGAAGTAACTTCACTGAGTTTGGATTGGGGAGACGCCAGACAAAAGCATTCTCAGTTACTTCCTAGAGTGTGAACCCTAGCAGCTAAAGAGCAGAATTAGACTACTGAAAGCATGGGGCAGAGAGAGAGGGAATTAGACTACTCAAAGCATGTGATGGAGAGAAGGCCAGAAGAGGACAGCAGAGAAAGAAAATGATGGGAGGCACAAAAATTTAGGTGGGAGCTGAAATGGCCTCAAAGATTAATTTCGTCACCTTGAGTCAACTATGAAGAATGTATGTAGCCAATATGCAAATTATGAAAAGACACAGCGTTCTATTAAAATATAAGGGGCAGGTGGGCGCTCCAAAGCAATGCACTTATAATCTGACGGGATTTTGTTTGCATTCAACAAAAGCAAAAGAAATCGTATTCTTTGAGCTGGAAAGTCTCTCTGTGACTGTTTGTGTTGTTGTCTTAACTCATTCGCTTTTAATTTTTACTGTTTTTGTTTTGAGTTCTCACCTAATAACAAGCATAACGCAAGTGGTATTTACCAAGAACTTGGACAGGGCACTCCCGGGTGCCTTCACCCCTGTTCCTTCCCTCCGTCTTCATCCTTTGACACTTCTGTGGTAGACGCTGCTCCCTGCACAGAAGGAAGCCATGAGGCTCAGGAGGTTTAGGCAGGTGACTGGCAGCACAGGCAGATTCCAAACCTGAGAAGCCAGACTCCAGAGTCCCTGCTCAGTCCCTACGCTAACATCACGTGGGGTTGGTACTTGGGAGACATGTTCATGAATTTTCATGGAGATCCAAACAGGTGCCTAGCTGGTTCTTGCCCTTTGGATTCCTTTCTCATAAAACAGCGTGAGTGACACCAGTTTCCACTGCTTCCTGTGTCCACTGTGAAGGCGATCTGCAGATTCCTCCCTAACTTTCCTCGATGACTTCCTTCCTGCTTCCCTTGCCTCCTAATCCCGTCACCGCCACTTCACCTCCTCCAGCAGCAGCCGCAGGTGAGGTGTCAATGGCGTCACCTAGTGGTGAGAAAGAGGAACTCGATCATCGGACTCATTTTCTCCACCTTTTCCCTCTTCAAGGGCTGTTTCGGCAGAGTGTGTTCGCCCTCCCGTTTGAGTCCTGAGTCATCTAATTCCACACTAACCTTCCTACGCACGTTCTCTCGTTGTCTTTGGCTCCCTTTCTTCTTTTCTTCTCCCCTTTAAGGAAGAGCTCTCTTCCCCTCATCATTTATTTGACTAGTCAAAAGAGTTACCGGGTCATCTGGGGAACAGTGGGTTCTGGAGTCAGAGATAACTGCATTTGAATTCCAGATCCATCGCAGTGTGAGGCTGTGAGCAAGAGGCAGAACCGCTCAAAACAGAATTTCTCAAATCTATGGAGTGGAGATGAGTTGCCTACTTCACAGAGTTTTAAGAATTCCGTGAATTAAAATCACCTTATAGAGCAGTTCCTAAAAGGACACAGGAAGAGTATAAGGACTGTCACTCATCCTTCCCTCACCACAGGTGCATAAAGTAACTCTGTCGCTGTCTGAGGGAAAAAGGAAAACCAGGCTTGCAGGATAAATCGGTTCTACTAAAGGACCAGCCTGTGTAATAACCAAACTCCTACAAGATCCCAGTGAAACCCCCACAAGTGCCCATCTAACTTGATGGCCTTCTTACATGAATGTATGATAGTTCCTCTTTATGACAGACAAAATGGGCTAGCCTTGGCATATGATACTCACTGACTTTGCTTTGGTACAAAAGTGTCTTCTAAATTTCAAAGAGCCATAAAGTTTTCCCTTTCAAACTGTGAAAAGTACAACACATTTGACCTTTTCTTAATGAAATTTAGGACATCTAAATGGGTCTGCTCAGCCGGGCGGTAGTGGCACACGCCTTTAATTCCAGCACTCAGGAAGCAGAGGCAGGCAGATCTCTGTGAGTTTGGCCTACAGAGCTAAATGGGTCTGCTCACAACATAAAACGGAGTGGCACATAGAAGAAAAAATGTTAAAATTCAGCCTGACCCTAAGAATTGGTCGCTTGCTTCAAGTATAGTGTGTATGTGTGTCTTCTCAGCTCTTCCTGTGACACACAAGGCAGGGTCAGCCACAGGAGCCTAAGACAGAGCAGTGGTCAATACATAGGTCATTTACCAACGTGTCATGAAATCAGTGGAACAAAGAGGATCATCTTTTCAGCAAATGATGCTGGGCATCTGGCCATCGTGTGAAATAAATTCATTTTGACCAGACTTCACAGCATTATAAAAGTAATCAAACACAGACCATGTGCTTAAAAATCTCAGAAACCCAAACGATAAGCTTCTGAAGCAAGATATAGAGCAAAATCTAGCCAGTGGTTTCTTACACATTCCCAAACTTATGAGATCCGCAAGGCAAACGTCATGAGCTCAACTTCAGGATTAGAACGTTCATGCTCACTCCTAGAACTGAAAATGGTTCAACCACTTTGGAAGACAGTTTGGGAAACTCCTTTAGAAGTTAGACCTACACCTGCCATGTGACCAAGCAACCCCCATCTAGGTACAAAACAAATGAGAACACATGTTCAAATAAAAATGCAAATGCAAACGACGGCAGAGGTGTTTGTCAAACTCACCCGAATGAAAACAACTCCTGTCCTTTAACTGGAAACCGAACTGGTGAGAAGAAAACTAAAGATGCTTGTGGCAAGCTGCCACAAAATGTGGCTGCAGGAAACCGGAATATGCTAGCCCTAACAATGAATTGGGGGGGGGGCGAGGTGGGGAATATTCCCTTTTTTGGCCCAGCTCCCTTAAGAAACTGCTGACACAGGGCTAGCTTTTGAAAGGTGGTCCTTCCATAAGAGAACTGTACTTCTAGAAAAGGAGTCTCTGCTTATAAGGGATCTCAACAGCAGGAAAGAAAGGGTCATTTAAGACTCAATGAGACTGGGAAGACAGCCCAGTCAGTAAATTACTTGTCCCAATTCATTCTCTATTTAAACCAGTGGTTCTCAACCTGTGGTCCATGACCCCTTTTGCAGGGGTCACCTGTGACCATTGGAAAACACAGATAATTTACATTATGGTTCATAACAGTAGCAAAATTACAGTTCTGAAGTAGCAACGAAAATAATTTTATGGCTGGGGGTCACCACAAGATGGGGAACTGTAATAAAGGGTCACAGCCTTAGGAAGGTTGAGAGCCACTGATTTAAACCTAATAAGCTCCTGTGTGTATCTCAGAGATAACTTGGTGATCTCCAGGCCCTTCCCCAGTACTACATTAATTAAATTCCTCCTTTCTACTCTTCACCATTGCGCATCCCTTTAATTGACCTGTTGGGACCAGTGGCCAAAGATGGCATGTTGGAACTTCTGGAGCTTTGGCTCTTTCACCAAAACTCTGGCGGCAGCAGTAGATGTGCTTTGGAGTTGCCCTTCACAGGGTCATTGTCTTCCCTCTGCTCAACACCCCAAAGTCTAAAGAAAGGCTGCCACTGAATGATTAAAGTATTAACTGATAATAATCTTCTAGATTTGTAGAACCCACAGTATCTGGTCACCTTCAATGATATCAGAACATTAATGTTTGTCTAGAGAGAATCCGGGAAACAGCCCCAGGAAAGTGATATTGCCACCAAAGAAAAGACACCTCCTCGAATGGTGGAGACCTCTTCTGCATGTAGCCTTCCATCTCTAGTCGCCTTGCACTTCCTTCCCCTCTCTCCAAAAATCCTTTTCTCTACACAAGTTCCCCCAGACAGTGCTTTTGGGGAACACTAGCACCCTCCTTTTTTTCTTAGTGTGCCAGCCCTTGAATAAACCTGACCTCCCTCCCACCAACTGTTGGCTCCCTAGGATTGGCTTACAAGCAGTGAGTAGAAGGATTTGGGTTCAACAATGTTTGCATTTCTTTGTAGCAATTAACAAGAGAAAAGCAAACGAAAGCTCAATAACTCATATAGATGTACATAGGTAAATGCTCCTTCACTTACAATAACATTATAGCCCAATAAACACATTCTAAGTTAAATAAATCCCAAGTCAAAATATTAATACCTCACTTGCTGGGCATGGTAGCTTAGCAACACTGAACACTGTGAGGTCTGGGTTGTTCACACTGTCATGATTGTGTTGCTAAGAGGAAGCAGCAGCTTGTGTCTACTACTCAGATCTTGAAGAAGTATTATGCTTCATATTATCAGCTTTGGGAAATAGCAAATTTAAAATTCAAGGTACAGTTTCTACTAAATATATATCATGTTTTCACCAACATAACGTTGAAAAATCCCAAGCCAAACCATCATAAGTGAAAGACGATCCACAGATGGAGATATACTCAGGGAATAATAAGTAAATTTCCTAATTGTAGCTCTGAGTTCAGTTACAAATAGCATATTCAGGTGAGCCAAAGAAAGAAAGAGTATAGAAATGTATAGGTGACCAGGAAAAGCAATATGAACAGGTGGTGGTTTGAATGAGAACTGTCCCTCATAGTCTGGGGCATTTGAACCCTGGTCCCCAGCTGATAGCGCTGTTGGGGTGGTTGTGGGATTCTTGGGAGGCGGAGCCTTGCAGGATGTAGCAGGTCACTGGTGGAGGACTGTGAGTGTTCACAGCCTCACAGCACTTCCTGCTCCATTTCCCTGCTACATGCTTGCTCTTCAAGATGGGAGCACTCGGCATCCGGTTCCTGCTGCTGTGCCTGCCACTTGCGGCTGTTCTCCTCTGCCAAGCTCTCATCCCGCCAGAACTGTAAACCCACGCATGTCCACTCTTTCTTCTGTAAGGGGCCTTGGTCCTGGTGTCTGGTCACAGTGACAGAAAAGTGACTGATACAGCATTTGATTTGTACACTTGTAGGTTTAATGAGTGGCTAGGAGACCTCTGAAGTCTCAATCATCTCTAGTGATGTAAGTCATCCTTCTCTTCCTGTTACAGAGCTAGAGGAGCCACCCTTACAAATCAAGATGTATATATATATATATATATATATATATATATATATATATATATATATATACATTCCTGATTCAACAATAACTTGTACTCTTCAGAGGTTCTGTTGTTGTCAATCTCTCAAAATATTGAGTTCAAGTTACTCCTCAAGCCAAAGAGTCTTATTTCACATTAGTATATATTCATCTCCTATGCAAGCAATGGACTACTACTTTAAGATCCCTGAGACTCTGGGCTCTCTAAAAGATTCTGTTGAGACATTAGAGATGCTAACCAGAAAGAAAGGACCCGGTCCTGGAGCAAGTGCCACCACTACCAACAATATAGCAAGAGAGCACTCAGAGTGTGTCCCCCAGACCAGAACTGAGAACACATTCTTAACAAGAAGTTTAAGAATGAAGTCGTAATATATATTGGCTGTAGCTGAGAGTGTCAGGGCCACAACAAAGTGGGGGAGCTTCAGGATAGGAGAGCAGTCCATAAGAAGTTCTTGTTGCTTCTACATTGGTTAGAGTCAACAGCCCAGAAAACTTACTCATAAGCTAGGTCAGCTGTGATGAGCTTTAAGTCAAGGATTCAAAGTACACTTGGATGTGTGGTGTAGTCTTCCTGGTTTGTTTTTCCCATGGTTGTTAATGGGTTAGCTGCCTCTTTCCCTCCCCATTTTATGCTCCTTATAATTAAAGTTAAAATGAACCTAGACATTTTCTCTCCCCGCCGCTCAGCAATAATAAGAACCAGACACTGGCACATACAACATAGGTGAATCCCAAATGCATTATTTTGAGTGAAAGAAACCTGACTTAAAATATTTCATAGTCTGATTTCATTTATATGACATCTTAGAAACACTGAAAGGACAGGAACAAAGTGGCAAGGAGCTAGGGACCAGGACATGAAAGACTTTTGGAGATGATACAGATGCTCCGCGTCTTGATTTTTGTGGTTATTGTATGGTTACCACGCACTTTTCAATATTCCACACTGTGTCTTAAAAATGAAGACCTCTACTGTATACAGCTTGTGACTAAACAGATGTAACAGCATGCGTATATTCCACTCCATGTCTCCTTCCAGGATACAGGACAGGAGAAGCAAAACTGCAAAAGTTCTCTGTTCTAATTCACATGAACTGTTATGATTTAGCTCTGGTCTCTGTCCCAAAGGTCATGTGCCAAATGCCCAGTCACCATCCTGTGGTCTAACTAGGATGTGGTGGAATCTTCAGCAGGTAAGATCAGATTGGAAAACTTGTGAACAGGACCTTGAAGGGAATCTAGGACCTGGTATATCTCTGTCTCTGTCTCTCTGTCTCTGTGTCTTCCTCCCCTTCTCTCTCCTTCCTGGTCACCAGGGTATGAGCACTCTCCTCCCGCATGTTCCCACTGCCATGATGCTCTTTCTGTAGTCCTAAATACTAACTAACCTTCCCCCATTTTAAATGATTACTCAATGACAAAACATTCCCCCAAATTGAGAAAATTATTATAGTTACTGAATGATTTGCAAAGATAATTCTGATATGCTGTTAAAAAGAGGTCATAAAATAACAAAGGTGAGTTTTGTAAGGAAACGATGCATGGAAAAAATCATAACCAGAGGATTTTGCTAGAATAGTCATTGTTTTTACATACGAATGTTCATAGTCACCTCTAACGATCCTGTGTATTTCTGTGTATCCATTGTAATGTCTTCCCTTTCATTTATTGTTTTATTTGAGTATTCTATCTTTTTCTTTATTCTAGTTAAAAGCTTGTTGATCTGGTTAATTATCTGAAAACAAAAACAAAACCCAACTCAATTTCCTCGACCTGTTTTTGCTGTTCTCTATCCTGCCTTGCTTACTTCAGCCCACCCGGTTATTCCCTTCTCCTAACATGGCCATGGTCTACTCCCCTAGACCCTGGTCTGTAAACTCAGCTCCCTTATTTTTCACCCTT
This sequence comes from Peromyscus nudipes, assembly GCA_902168325.1. Taxonomy (NCBI): domain Eukaryota; kingdom Metazoa; phylum Chordata; class Mammalia; order Rodentia; family Cricetidae; genus Peromyscus; species Peromyscus nudipes. The sequence continues at coordinate 42,526 of CABHPH010150758.1, forward strand.
TTTCTTACAAATTTGTGACTATCAAATCCTCTCTTTGGGCTCCTTTTACCACAGTCTTAAGTCTTTAGAAGGTAAGCCAGGTGTGGTGGCACACACCTTTAATCCCAGCACTTGGGAGGCAGAGGCAGGCGGATCTCTGTGAGTTCGAGGCCAGCCTAGTCTATAGAGTGAGAGTTCCCAGATAACTAGAGTGAGACCCTGTCTTAAAAAAAATAAAAAATAAAAAAAAAAAATAAGCGACCCGGAGAGGTGGCTCAGAGGTTAGGCGGCCGGCCTGTGGTGGCAGAGGTGGTGGGTTCGGTTCCCGCGAGTGCATCCGATGAGTGGATGACGTCATGATCGAATGAATCAAGGACTAATCGATCAATCAATCAATATCGATCAATTAATCGGAAAAAAATAGAAAGTGATGTTTCTTTTTTCGCTTGTCTAAATAATTTTATTCTCCTCTGGCCAATTCAGTCACTGTAAGTCTTGTAAGTGTGTGCAATTTCCACATTTTTGTGAATTTTCAGTTCTCCTCTAGTTACAATTTTTAGTTTCACTGTAAAGATAAAAAGAAAGTTGATAGGATTTCAATCTTTCTTAGTTTGTTGAGAAGTCTATGGAAAATGTTCCCAGTGCACCTGAAAAGAATCTGTATTCTACTGTTGTCAGAAGGAATATTCTAGGTGGGTTTATTCAGTCCATTTCTCCTAAAACATAGTCCAAGTGCAATGCTTCCACACTGATTTTCTCCCCAGATGATCTTTCACTGTAGAGAGCAGAGTGCTGACTACTGCTCCCTCAGATCTGCTAATATTGGCTTTTATGCTTAGGAGCACTGACGGTAGTTTCATGTGTATTTCTAAATTTTACTTCTTCTAGAGCTTCTTCATTGTTCTTCTGATTTTGAGGCAGGATCTCCCTGGGGTCCCCAAGCTGGTCTTAAGCTTCTGTGACAGCCTCCAGTGTAGGTAGGACTATGGGCACACACCACCCCACCTGGCTGTTAGGATGATCTTTTACCCACAATCCCTTTTGTCTGAGGTAAGTGTAGCTACTACTGCTCTCTTTTGGATATTTTTGCAGGAAACATCCTTTTCCATCCCTTCATGGACAGTCTCTGCATCTTTAAAGCTAAAATGAATCTGTTGGGCAGCATATAATTGCATCTGGACTTTAAATCTACTCAGACCATTGTCTTTTAACAAAAAATTTAACCCATTTATACTTAAAGTCATCACTAATAGGTGAGAACTCACCACTTCCATTTCCATTGTTTTTTTGCCTGTTTTACACTTCCTTCCTTCCTCTCTCATTGTCCTCCTTTGTGATCTGTAATTCTCATGTTTTTTATTTATTTTTCTCTTTTATGTATCTACTATAAGTGTTGAATTGATAGCTTCCCTGGATTCACATAAAATAGCTTGTAGTCGTGAGATTTTACTTTAGGTACTATCAGCATAAGTCACATGGCATACAGAATCCCTGGACTTCTATTTCTCTCCTGATACTTGATTTTTAAGGTCCCAGGTTACTTGTTTCTATATTCCACCTCCATGAATAAAATTATTGTAGTTATTGTTACCTTTATACTTTTGCATTTCGGATTTTATATCAAAGTTAGTTTACTTATTCACCTCTATTACACTAATATTAATAATAGTTATCATTGAACAGTAATTCTCTTTTTTCCTAATCTCTATTTTCTAATTCTCCTAGAGTTTATCTGTATAATGAAAACAAAGCTATCAGTTCTCTATTATCAATATCATTGTGTCCAATACACAAGGAATTTTAGGGCAGTAAGCCACCTTAGAGGATTTAGCAGATTTCATCCAACAGAGTTAACAGATGACTAAAGCCAGCTTTGGGGTTTGTCTTTGAGGTACAATCAAGGCAACAGAAATGTATTATAAAAGTGCTTTTATAAAGCAGCAATGAGAATTAATAAATAGAAGGAATGATATTAATTTGTAGTCATGTCTAAAATTTTCTTTCCAGATTGTTAATAAAAAAAAATCAGAAAAATTGTGAGCTAGCCATAAAACACACTTCATCTTCCTGCCTCTATCACTGCATGGTGGCCAATTAGCTAGATACTAGATTGTTCCTCCACACAAACTGGACTTGATGTGGGGCAAGAAAACTTGGGGCCTGGTGGGAGGAGAGGGGATTGGAGAGGATGGCTGTGGGAGGGGTCGGGGTGAATATCAAAACACAGTGCATGAAAATCTCATATAATTAATGAAAATACTGTTTTTAAACATAGCCAAGAGAAACTTAAATCTTTATCCTAAGCTGTCCATCACCACTAGATTAAAACCTTCCTGATTCTCAACTAGGGCTTAATGCTAGTATCCTGTGGGAGAAAGTACAGAACAAGATGGAGACACAGGCTGTGCCACCGGGAATCTAACCGAACCCTCCTTTTTCATCCAGGCTCATTGAAAGCCAAGGTGATTTTTTTAAAATCAGGATTGAATTAAGCCAACTCATGTTTTTTACATAAAATATCATGGCAGGTGACACTTCAAGCATCTCTCAGGGTAGGTGGTAGACTTTTCACTATTCAAGGAGCATTATTTTACTTCTGGAACATTCTAGAAATTGATATTGGCATATTGATCGTTGATAAGTCATCCTGATGTTCTGATAGCCACTCTCCAACAATATTTACCGTCAAGCTCACTCACGTGAGGAGTGGAACTGAGGTGGAGGAAGTAAGTCCACTCCCAATTCTAAATTCCAAATGTGCCAAACATCTGCTGGGACTTATTCAAGCCAAAATATTGCCTCAAGAATCTGTTTGAGGCAACTTGGAAGCCTAATAGATGATTGAATCCATGTCTCAGAAAGCATCCCTGAATAAGGAGCTTATCTCAGCATATTCGACATAATTTTTCATGAAAGCAAATTGGGGTGCAGAAATAACACATGGAAAATAATTTAGACAACTCTTTAGACAGAGAAAAATTTAAAATGTATTATTTCACTATGCCAAGATAACTAGCTGCATGCATTGCCTTCCAAGCTCTTTTCTGTGTATTTGTGAGTGATGTTTGTGAACTTTCCTTAAATTCAAAACCAATATATAATCCTACTTCGTGCTTACACTATTTACTTAACAATAAAATCACAGAAATTTTTTCATGCCAATAATCACATGACAAACCCTTACAGATGAGTAGTTTGATAGATTTTATAAGTTTTATCTGACAGTGGTTAAGGTAACAGGTTTCATGACGATTTTTTCCTTAATATAACTACCTGAGAGTCAAGTAGTTAAATGAAAGGGCACGCACCTTTCAAACGTGTGTTGTGTTTTTGAAAAACGGCACTGCTTACCCTGCCTGAGCAGTACTGAGACCCCTGGTTTCACTACTATTTGGTCAAGAACAGATTTCTCTACAGAAAATCAGAAGGAAGACAGTCCATGCTCTCTATTTGGGTTATACATCCAAAAATATAATAAAATGATAAAAAGGATAAGCCATGAATTAGAAGCTACCTGTAGCACACATAACTGAAAAAAAAAAACAAAAACAAAAACAAAAAAAAACGCTAGCATTTTGAGTGTATAAGGAAGTTCTATGAGTCAATAAGAAAAAGATAATCCAGTGGGAAAAACGAATAAAGTATGTAACTAGAGGCAACTCAAGCAGCCTGTGAACATTCACAGTAAATAAACCAATAAAAACCGAGGGGGGGGGGATGAGTGGGAGCAGAGAGGGAGGAAGGAAGAAACAAAGGTAGAAAGGAG